>DWAJ01004097.1:0-13549 GCA_018238005.1 Eurema mandarina
ACGACCGCTTGGCGCAGTGGTAACACGACTGCCTTCAGCGCGAACGGTCGTTGGTTCGATTCCCACATCGGAAAAATATATTTGTAATTTACATTTGTATTTTTCTGAGGTCTGGGTGTTGCTATGTATTGTATGTATGTATTTACAAAAGAAAAGTATGTATATGTAATATATTCCGTTATCTAGTTGCCATAACACAAGCTTCGGCTTAGCTTGAAACTAGATGGCGCTGTGTATAAATGTCCTGAAAATATTTATTTATTTATTTAATTAGTTCCAACAAAAAGACGGTATTGCATGTTAACATTTTAATGTTTAAAGTAATCGAGAGTTGAAATCAAAACTACATTGGAAGGTTGGTTCGCGTGCTTCTAGCAAGCAGCGCGAGTAATCCCGAGTAATACTTGCGTAATACGATAAGCGTGAAGGGTGTTTATTGGTTTATTCGTAGATTACGCAGAAACCGAGTCGAATGCGATTGTTTTAACTTTAGAAGTATTTTTCTTTTAGTAGTTTATTTATGACGTTTTCAAATCGAGATAAGTGTATTAAAAATATATTTATTTACTGGGTCTTCCAAATGCAAATGTAAAGTTACTCTACTATGTCTTTGTTGTTGGATTTTTATCTTAAATTTTGCGAATTTGGCATGCAGATTTATCATAACCGTTTAACCCAGTAACTGCCATAGTTAACGGTTAGTTTCCAATATAAAGCGAGAAATAGTGTGTTGATAAGCCTTTATTTATAAAGTTAAGATAAAAATAAATATTAATCCGAAATGTTTTTTCATAAAAAATAATGTACAAAAACGTGCTCAGTATTACCAAAACCTGAAAAGGAATCTTGTCCCAAAACTAAGAAATTCTAATTACAAGCTTCTCATATTACCTTAAAGCCTTGGCTTATTATAACCCAAAGATACACTAATACCGCCTCCTGCGGAGAACACGGCTTGCCTTTTAAGTCATAATCTGTTATGGAAGTAGGCTCCTCAGTAGGTAGCCAGATTTTCATGTTGCGTGAATATATTTTTTCTTTTTCGCGCGCAAGTTTTGTGTACAGCCAGTTGAAATTATTTTTACCGCGAATTTAATTTTCTTCTCTTTTATTTTTTTTTTAATTTTGTAAGCGGCTAGTGTGAACTGTGGAATGATTAAACTTTACTAACAAACGCTACGCAATAAAAATGTATTACGTTATTGTTATTAAAAATGGCTGTTATTTTGATCATTTTTACGCTACATTGTTGCACGTAAAAAGGTGGCAAGGGTGGCTTGTATGAAGGTGGTTTATTTTTCCATAGAAAAGTCTTAGGCCTAATGGCATTATTCTATAATAGCCTTGACCTTGCCTTGCCTTGTCTTGACTTGCAGGGATATATAGTATAGATCGCGTTAATCCAGTTATATCTACATACCAAATTTCAACTAAATCGATCCAGCCATTTCTGCGGGAAAGAATAACAAACATACATTCACACAAACTATCACATTTATAATATTAATAAGGGTGATAAGTACCTAAACAGACTAATATATATTTCCTTACTTCTTATCCTACATCATATGAAAAAAACATTAGGTATAAAAAATATGACATAACATAAAAGATTTGCGGTACTGAAAATTTGAAGAATTTAAATTTATTTAAACATTGTAACCAAATTTTCTTTTTATAAACCAATATTGATCTCCTTACAAAACAATTTTCCTTACCTTTAAATCGTATTTTCGACCAAGAAACTTCTACGCGAGCTGCGTACAAAACGATGAAATAGGTCATTATCAATCACTTTGTACAAATTCTCAGAGTTCTATCATAATGAATTTAAGCGGCTTCACCTTTTGCTTCTAAGAAAATAGGGAAGTACCGTTATATAACTGCTATATTTCTAAGTAAACTGTTTAGCTTCTTTTGCATTCTTCGTATATTTTTTGTTATTTTTCATATCTACATTATTCTTATATGCTTATCTAAGAAGAGTCAAAAGAGAGATAAAATGTAAAAATGTAAAGAACTGGAAAACATTTTTTTTTGTATGTTGAGAACCTAATAAGTAATTAATATAATTTGCTTTAATTCAATCTCATTTTAATATAAACTATGTTCCATAAATTATCAGTTAAAAATAGCAATAACAGTTATAACAAAAAAAAGCTGTGATTTTTCACTGCTATTTTCCCCGTAACTGCTGCGCCCATCAATCAGGGCAAAGTTTGAAGTTCCATCGAAGAAACTGTTTATTCCACTTGTAACTTGTTTTATTTAACAATTGAGTGTGCTTAAAGGAAATTAGCCAAGTTTATTGCCCCAAATATTGAACTAAACTCCGTTAATTTTGTTAGCGATTGAAATTAGACTGGTCTTGGTTTGTTTATGGGATTTATTTCAAATTTAATATCTAAAGGTAAGTTTATTAAAGTCTAAAGCCTCTCAAATAAAAGCTATTTTGTCAAAGGTAAAGTATAAAAGAAAAGTTATACTTACGTTTGTTATTTTATGGGATAAGTATGCACAAAGACATATAGTTGTATATTTAGTATTAGATAAAAATAAAATATATATTTGAGATTTTATCTACTTTCAATATTTCGTTATATTCTTATTGCAATTACAAAAATGAAGCTACGTGCCCTTTTTGAATCTTGAAGTTTTAAGTGTTGTTATTTTAGCATAAATAGCAATTTAAAAAATTAACAACCAATATATTATCTGTCCTTTATAATCCATTTTATATCTAAAAACTAATTTCAGAATCCATTCAACCAACAAAAACATTTGCGAATAAGAAAAAGAAAGTTTAATACCATATTATTATAAATTTCATTAGTTATTTCAATGCATTAAAATAGATACGTATATGTAATTATCACATCACTAGTCATAGAAAATGGAACCCTATTTTCAAGTAATAAGGCACAAAATCGATTCGATGACCGTTATTATCGATACCGATTTAATAATTCATCGAGTCGCCGAGAGATGTTAATTGACAACATTTTCAAGGGAATTTTATTATGCTAAATTAAATTGAAATGGAATCGATTCGTTTTATTCGATAGTAATCGTACGCGCTCGATGGCGAAGCTTTAATGAGGTATCGTAATGAAGATACTTGAATTATCAGCTTAATAATTATATAGATTTAACGTAATGGAATAATTTATTTTATTAGCAAATGTATTCCAAAAATTATTATTTACGATTTGTTCCCTAACTTTTGAAGTGTTAATGTCCTTCATTTGTGTATATGTGTGCTTGTGTTTAATAAATTTCAGTATTTGTAATGTGCAATTTATTTTATTGCTTTGTTAGAGAATCTTTGTTTAAATATTTTTTCTTTATCTCTGTGTTGCCTAGTACATATGAATTTCTATCAGATAAATTTAAAATTCTGTGTCTATTATATGAGATCTATTTTTTATTATTAAATAAAGTGTTTTTATTATTAATATTATTACAGAGTGGGCATGAATTTTTAGTGGCCGTAAGTAACCACCGCCGTTGAGTATATTTCCAAAGCTATGTTAGCTTTTCAATTGCATTTTTTTCAACTAATATAAGACTAAGGAGAGACAAATGAAGAAAAAAGGAACTTGGGAAGGATTAAGTTAAACTGGTGTCAAACAAATTATATCTTGCTTTCCAAAGTCCAGGCAAGTAACTTATGATAGAAAGAGAGAAAAGATAGAGATGATAAGACACCTACATATAATTTGGAATAAAATATAAAGCAGAAGTGCGCCAAACTGTCGAAATGGCTCCCGAGGATCTTTTAATTAATTTTTAATTGATTCTGAAAGTTGGCGTCTTCTTGCCAGCTCTTATTATGGATAAAGATGTTACTGCGGCATCGATACGATATTTTACGGCATTAATATTTATTTAATTAAAGTAATTGTATTATTTGAAAGTTTTTGAAATGTAGTAAGTTTCAAAATGTATGTATTATAGTTTTCTCTATAGTCTATAACATTCAAAATTTTTAAGTAAACGGAACAGGTAAGGAAAAATGCATTGTATGCAGAAAATATTTTTGCTATGACAGACGCGAATTAATAAAACAAATTATTTTTATGTATTTAATACATTTAGTAGAGATTTATAACCTTACTCAAGTTTAGAAAATAGAAAATTTGACGTTTTCTTGACATTCACCAAAAATTAAGACCCTCCTATTAGGAAAATCGTTTTTAAGCACCTAGACCCGTCTTCAACGACACAAACTCTTATATTAAATAATAAATAAATAAATATTTTCAGGACATTTATACACAGCGCCATCTAGTTCCAAGGCAAGCCGAAGCTTGTGTTATGGCAACTAGATAACGGAATAAATTACATATACATACTTTTATTTTGTATATATATGTAACATACAATACATAGCAACACCCAGACCCCAGAAAAATACAAATGTAAATTACAAATATATTTTTCCGGTGTGGGAATCGAACCCACGACCCTTCGCGCAGAAAGCAGTTGTGCTACTGTGCTGCACTGCACTGCGCCAAGCGGTCGTCAAATTATATTATTTTATATATTTTTATTCTTTATAATATAAGTTTAGTTTAAATATTACAAATACTATAGTTTTCAGAATAGTGCTCCCAGGTAGCGGTTGGCGTCCTCCCAACTAGGACGGCGTTATAATGTTCCTCATGATTATCAGCCGCATTGCATGCATTTATTTTTCAACTAGCCACATTTAAATGCGCTTTCATAGGGTGCTTATTCTGAATAGCACGTTTCTAGTACCGAATGACATTTTTAAGGTTTATTAAGTTAATATAGTTTTATATTGAAATGGGGATATACTTAAATACATATTTACGTTTGTTTTCCTTACTATGTCCTGGGTGTTCTAATGTAGAGTTAAAGAATAATAAATTGAGTGTACTTGTTTGGTATATGGTACCATGGTTTCAAATATATGGTAAAATGGTATGGTCAAAGCGTTATATTAATTATGCTCTTACATTATTTTCTATCATCAGGTTTATAAGCTATTTTTATCTTTTGAAATAAAAAAAATAGCCGTTTTATTTATTAGCATAGCAACACTAGTATAAAATCCAAATCCATTACAGACCTCCCTTTTGTGTTAACCAGTAGTATATCAGGCTAGTTTTGACGTATTCATTTTACAGACTCATATTATATTTTGCTAAATTACCAAAGAACACAGTTTATTCTAATCTAGAATAAATATAGAATTAGAATATTCTTATAATATATTCTAATGGCTCAGCATCGGGGATTTGTCCGAGGCCAGGTAGCCCAGCCATTCCTTGCATATTTCATTGTGGTACAAGTTTTAGGAGCAAGTATTTAGCCATACTTGTAGTTTTCCTTTTGTTAACACCCCAAAATATGCATTTTATCAAAATTTTCGAAAAGATAATAAAAATTGAATTTTTCAATCATATAATATAAGTCTTGTAACATATAAGTATATCTCTTAGTATCGTATTAAAAATTGATGACTTCAACTTGTTCTACACTTTCTATGTATATTATATTATATAAAAACTATATTTGACCGTGATTTCACGGCTATACAGTCTAATAAGTGACATGTTAGTCCGACATGTTACTTAGGTAGGTAACTATTCGCTAGACGAGAGCTCCATTCCAAAGCGGCTTTCAGAATATCTAATAACAATATATATTTGTATCGCTAACTCCAATGCCTTAGGACGCAGCTAGTAACAAGAACTTTTCCAATAAAGGCTAGCCAGCCACTAGCGGTCACGGCAGCCTGTTGTCCCTTTGTTTAAGTCACTTTTAATCTTTTAACCCTCGCTTTGAAATGCAATGTAATTCGAGGTTTTTGCAGCCCTTTGAGGGAAATCAATTGGATTACACGAGGGACCGATAATTAATTTATTTTTGCGGGTAGTTCACGACGCAGTTATTTTAGCTTAACACTGAAGAGACACCTTCAATGCATTTAGAAATTCTGTTGAAATATTAATAACCGCGCCATATATTTTTAATTTTATAAACAGCTGTAAAAAATCACGTTAATTTTATACCATTACCATTTTAGCATAAATTTTCCGTGAGATAGCTGTGCCCGTTGCTCTTTATTTGACGTCTGCCAGCCTTTTGGCGAGTCACCATAAATATTCTATAAAATTTCGCTCGGTACGAACACCGAAAATGGCCATAGACGAAGAATATCAAATAATATATATTTAATTTTCAAAAAATGTACTTACCGTACATCTGTAATTATGTTATTTTTAACACCCATATTTGTTTCCTACATAAAGAAACCCTATGACTAATTCTTTCCATAATGTGTCAACATTAACAACTCGAAATTTACCGAAATTAAAATAGAGCTTATGTTAAAAGCAATAAGACCTACTTCCTAATTATATATTATCGCGACACCTGTGACAGTGTAAGGATATTATTTTCCTGCCACGCGTCTGAAATTCGATACTAATAATCGAGGTATCGATTTCGGAAACCTTAATAATTTATGAACTAGCAACACCGAAGATTAACGTGACAGCTGTCACTGTGTGATATTTGGCGGTAGTTTTTTTGGTTGTTTTGATTATGAATTATGATGGATCAAGTTTTGACCGGTTTTTTGAAGCTGGGGGAATACTTTTAAAAATAAGGAATTAATTCTTTGTATTTGTGATTTGGTAAAAATTATATATTTATGTATAAAGTATATGTCGATTTCCAAACTTCAAAGGGACTAATATAATTTTAAAGAGGTAAAAATGTAAATTTATAGAAGGTACTTGATCGAATTATCTGTTGGAATAATATTTTTGTTTGTCTGTATAAAATGGCATACCTAGCTAATCCGTGAGAGTTGCTTATTGAGCATTGGTTTTGTATTTTATATGCTCATATTCTCCTAATTTTAATAAAATACTTATAAATATTACAATATAAAATCACATTCTTTTTACTTTTTTTACAATGTTAGATAAACAACTTTCATGTCTTACTTACTAACTTGATAAGTTGGCACTAAACTAATTCCTGGTAAAGTTAAATTCAAATGTAATATTGAATATTATGAGGAAAACCTTAAGTTATGTAATTTAACGCGTACTTAGAATACGTTTAAATTAGTCAATGTACGACTTACTCACTGTGCATCGATTAAATCGTAGACGAATTGATTGACAATTTCTTTGACGAGTTATCAATTACTTACTAATATTATAAATGTCAGTGTAGGTGTTGGGAAACACTTCCAAGTGCTCGTGATCTCTACTCAATACAGTAAGAGAGGGAGAAATTTTAGGTGGTAGACGATTTTTGTATTTATTTCTACATTCGAGGTTTTCGAACATTTCGCTATACAAAACATTATTATATTTTGATTTTCTGTTCTCTGAATGTTGACGTACTTACAATATTACTACTTTTTTCTCCAATCGCACTGATAAAATAATATTTTTAGATAATTTTTTAAATGTATCAATACCTATTATTTTGCAGTTGACTTTTTATATACAGAAATAGATATCCCCAGCACAGTAAGTACACTCGAAGTTGAGTTCCTTAGATATGCAAAATCCATATTAGCGTCGCTCTTGCGGTGTTTGAGCTATTCTCAGAACAATCAAGGAAGTTCTAAAACAAGTATTATGTAAATATTATCGCGAAAACCGCAACTTCACTCGCTAGCTATTAATTTCACGGCTCTGCTATATTATAATGGTTTTACGCTCGCAAAGGTTGTTGAATATCTTTCGGTATATTGTTATATTTAACGGAAAAGCGATAGAGAAATTGTAGCTTTGTGCAATATTAGTTGTTGTTAATGTTAATTAATGTATTATAACTTAATATATTAGTTAGTGCTAACACCGGAATAAGAGATTGGTACTAAGGGAGACAAGAATATCTATCTAAAAGAAGACGAGACATAAAAAAATCTGATGTTAGTGTCTTATAAGACAAACAATGAAATAAAAGTATATAAAATTAGCCACACTGGAAAAAGGTTGAAATGTTTCTACCATTTATGAACTAATTTTAACATCTAATATAATCATGGTTTTGTTGAAGGAAGAATAATAGATATTTCTTAAGAAAAATGAAGTTTATCATATTTTCAGTACCATGATATAAGTATATCATGGTAAGTACCTCTGTAGATATAATATAATAAACGGCCTTGATCACCTAAACATATTTTTAAAACAATGTTATTGTAAAAGAGAAATTACAATTATATTATAAACAATTCAACTACGAAATTTGCGGAATGGTGCCATCAAATCGTAATAGAATTATCAAACAGTCCGAGATAAATAGCAATTTCGAAGAATTCCAAAAACGGAATAAGATATTGGCGAAATACTTGGAAACTTCTCAGTGAGATATTCTGGCAAATTCCCTTATCGACGCGGCGTAATAAGGTATCATAAATACATACATTATAATATTCTAAATATTAGCAAAGTAAATGTTTTGTTTTGTGATACAATAACTTCTCTCTCTTCGTCTGTAAGTACTCATTCTCATTTTAAATAAATAAATTACATTAGCATTAAGCTAATATTTTAATACAAGGTTTAATAACTTGACTTACTTTGACTTATAATCCTGTGTCCCCTAGGTGGGGCAGAGGGCGTCCACAATGCGCCGCCATCCCGTTCTGTCTACGACGTCCCGTTTGACTTCACTCCAGGTCTTGCCGATTGCCTTCGCTTCGTCAATGATAGTCCGCCGCCAAGTCTGCTTAGGACGTCCACGTTTACGTTTTACAAATAACACCTATCAAAAAATATTTAATAACTAACATTAATGCAAATTGATTCTTTAATCTTTGACGTCATTCGCTAAAGCCTTCAAAAGCTCTGTGCTATTATCCCGACATTTATAAATGATTTATAGATTTTCTTAATAATTAAGTTTAAAACCAAAAAAAATACACGAAAGCGGTTATGCTAAGGCATTACAAGTTTAGCAATCAGTTAGTATTTATTTATGTATAATGTACTTTCTTCTTGTTCTTGTTCTATTTTATCTGTTATCGGGAGATTCATAAGATTAAGTTGTCGGGCTCACTCGGGGCTTCAAGAAATGGCATTTCAATTCTCATTGGAGATGTCATTGTATCTCGTTTGGTTAGTTAGTTCCCCTTATCCCCTCCTTCATTATCTGTTATGCCGTTTTATCACAAATCCTTTTCTTTTTCTCTGAACCAATTAGCTATGCGGCGGGTTTATGCATCAGACAAACCTACTAACTTTATACCTACGCTACACAAACGTTTTTATTTGCCCAAAAACTATCTTTGTACTTAAATATAAAAATATAGAAATCAGGTATCGAGCTATGCTTTTAAAAACTTATATTAAAGATGTTCTAGGATTTCAAAGCGACTAGGAGTTCGATCAACCCTAGGATTTGGAAGAACTATGACGGTTTTAAACTTACTGCGTAAAGACAAAAGTTTAAGAAATAGGTACATTCAGATTTAATAAGGTCGTTCGCGTTTTTGACACGTACGTTGTCTCGTGTAAAGGTAGTTTAAATGTGGCTTATGATTTTAACTGTGTTAGTTGAGACAAGACTAGGAATGCCGTTAAGTCAATAGAAATTATTGCGTGTACCTTCTGGTGTCATCAACCTTTTTGGCGGTAAAAGTGACGTTTATATTTTTAAATTGAAAACTTTTCTGTACGGGATATGAATTATGATATTATGGTTTTGATACACGTAGGGGATTAATAAATGATAACAGTACATAATATACATATTTTGTATGAAATTTTATGATTATTGCATTTAATGGGGTTGAATAAAACCATTCATTCCATTTTCTCGTAAGAAAAAATGTTTAAATTGGTCATTTTTAAACTCTGAGAAAACTTAAACGAAAAATAATCAATTATTTAACTCTAATCGATTTATAATTATTTCATAGCTACATATTAAATACCATCGTTTACTTCATGTTGGTATGTATGACCACTCTGCCAAAAAGTTTTTCTCAAAAAGGTTTAATACCACGGCTTGTGAAGTCAACATAACGCTGTTATTGTCGTACCGAGAGCAACACTCAAGCAAGTGTCAATTACGTTACGGACCCGTAATAATAGGCGAAACTTGGAGTCGCATTAAGCTTTTTATTTTGACTGATCGCCTCTCGACTTCTGTAGCGTGGTAAACAGAAAGAACTCCTTGGTAACGTAGCTGTCATGACATAAAGATCAGGACATGACGATGATGAGGACGTATCTAGAGGGAGCAGTGGCCCGGAAGTCTATGAAGGTGCCACAATAGTTTGGTCAGATCCAAGGGTATCCTGTGAGGACTTCCCCAATAAGGAAGCAGTAGAGGGCAGCCACCAAACCCCTGGAAATCTCGCAGAAAAATTAAACAGAGCACAAAATTTATACCACAAGTGGTTTTTAATATATTTACTTTTTTTTACTTTAGATAGTTACAATTAGGTACACAGCATGATAAAAAAAAATAGTAATCTGTGAGTGAACTGGAGGCAAAACTAAGCCTAGGCCTGTATTTTAGCACTCCAGGCCCTCCTATTATAAGATAAGTCCGTACAAAATCTATGTACTAGAGTAATTTATATATTTAATTAAAAATAACGTTGAATGTGTATACCTTTGTAGTGTATTTGGATAGGTACCATGCGAAATCAAGAAGCTACTTAAAAATATACGTATATCTAATTAACTTCGCACATATTAAGGACTTTAAGCTTTATATTTTAAAAAGCCAGTACTTACATGGATTACATGTTTTTATCAGGTCGATGGCAAAAAATGAAAGCTAAGATTTCCTGATGCGTATCGTAGAGCTAGGGTTGAACCGGTTGAGTCACGCATCGCCGAAATGCATTCATAGCTATGGCTTTTACCACGATCCGTCTGCCTAGAAACAGTATAAGTAGTCGTCTAATACCTACATGTAGGTATACACTCTTTAATGTATATGGTAACATTTTTACGGGATTTTTGAATATCCCTTTAAGTACGCGGGTGATTTTTAAGCAGAGAAAAATCCATGTAGGTAACCTTATAAAGTTACAGCTTGGTTAGGTATAGCGTGAACGAAGTCGCGTCGGGCTAGCTAGTTTTAAATACTTAAATATGAATATTGTTGTACATATATTTCAAAAACGAAAAATTTACATCATAACTGTGTTGTCTCGCAATCCATGTACTTTTTTTTAAGTAAATTGATTCAGTTATTTTACGCAAAAGCAACAAATGAATAAAATAACAATTTTAAACATAAGTTTGGAGTCAAATCAAAATGGCGGACGGTTTTCAGTGGGGAATATCGTATTACATTAATGTAATGTAAATGCAATGCACGTGTGCTTTGTAAATTGCGGAAGTGAAGGGCATGTCAAATTGCCACTATAAAAATATATGGCGCGAATTTTTACGAAATTGTTTATGGCTTTATGCTCTGTGGATTTATCTTGTTCGATATTTGACACTGTTCACAGAATAGACTATAAAGATTGCCATCTATCTACCGATTTAAAATTTGTTTTATTATTGAATTTATTATAAAAAAAAATATTGAAACATTCTTTTATTTTAAAGAAATGTAAACAATATTGAAAGCATAATGCAAGCAGTCAAAAAATATTTTAAGAATAAAACATTCATTTATATGTCGTATCTAATAATTATCATAGTAAGTATATAAATGCTACCACGGAAGTATCTCTTTGATATCTTGCATTTATCTCAAAAAGATCCTACATAAAGACTAAACGTTTGTTGCAAAATTTTGTGTAATCAAACTTTATTTAGTCTATATTTTTAGATACTACTGCAGGATAACTGGAGATAATCTAGAAACTAATTGATACTAGAGATACGGAAAGTATTTTATAGGTATAGATAGAAATGGGTTGACATTTACCTACCTGGTGTCATATGATGTCACGTGAAAAATATATTAAAAAAATTCTTTTCCTAATTTTATCCTATCCCTACATTATATACTAGCGATTACTTCTTTATAATATTAGTATAGATTACCGCCTAATTCAGGGTTACCAGATACTCCCATCTCGGAGGTTTGGTATTCGCAATGTTTAATACTACATATAAATGGAATTTTAATACAGTATTCATTACCTATAATTAATCACTAAACCGGTTTATGTAGATACTAATTATTTATCTATTACTCATTTTGTAATTGAATCAATTCCATGGAGGTGATTATACATTCTATATTTATATAGCTCTGTATATCTTTAAATAGGATAGTCTGTGAAAAGAATTAAATATCGTCTTAAAAGCATTATAAATATAAAATTTTTTTAATAAAATACATTAAGAACTAGATCAAGATTGATAATATTGTGAATGTAGCTAAAGTCAATTATAAATTAATCATAAAACTAGGGGATTCTTTGAATAGAAATCAGTGAATCAGGAAAAAAATAAATTGAGTGATTATCAAAATATAGAAATGAAATTTTAGAACGTAAAGATGATTTATAATGTTGAATGCATAGACGTATTGTGTTATTATTCTTTCGTTGAATGTTACTTACAAAAATTGAGAACCCCAAATAATATTAAACACTGGTTTTTGAGTCAATTACATGTATACATGTGTTTATATTTTTAGGTACAGATACCTTAAAAAATGTATTATTTTATTTTGTAAAAAAAAAACCAAGTTGATTTAATTGAATGTAACTTGAGATGGTAACACTGGTATATAGATAATATATTTGGTAGGTACTGTTAGGATTAATACTCATGTACTCATGTTACACATTTTAAAGAAGACTATATTTTCGACATATTTACAAGGACTTATTTACGATACAATATGATTTTACATAAAATGTTAACCTGTTTTACTGTTAAATGATTTTAACCTTACGCAAAATCTAAATCTAAAGTTTTATTGACATACATTATAATGTTTATTAAGCAAAAAAGTTGGCCCGGTTAGTAATTAATAATTATAAATATTATGAAAAAGTTTTTTCGTAAACAAATGACTATTAAGAAGTCTTAACGTTTACCTTTATTTCTATCTAATATTTATGTACTGCGTTTCTTAGTGAAGCATACTTTCATATTACGTAGTAGGATAAAATATACTGTAGCTGTATAGTAGCTGTTGCCCCAGACTCCGTCCATGTAGACTTTCATAAAAACTTGAGCCCCCCCACCCGTTATAAAGTTTTCATTATTTTTAAGATATATTCTGCTATTCGGGGCGGGGACATATCCAATGAACCAAAAACCATGAAAATTTGTCCAGCCGATCTCCGGTTATAAGTATTTTAACACTTGTAACAAACTCGTCTTTGTTTTTTAATATATATGTCGCAGGCGGATTGCATAATCCGCTGTATTACATTACGGCTAGCCGTTTTACAAAACAGGGCCGTTTTGCAAAGCGGCGGTTCAACGATTAGCCGTATTGAATGCGGATAAGTAAAAAACCGCCTAAATGTATTCGTCACCATATGTTAGTTTTTTAATATATTAGGTTAGGTTAGGTTAGTTATTTATCATTATAAAAAAACTTATTTACTCAT
>DWAJ01004098.1:0-13547 GCA_018238005.1 Eurema mandarina
GTTCATTGGACTTATTACAAGATATCGCCTTAAGTTTTAATAAAAATTAAATAGAATATAGCGTATATTATAACAAACGTAGACCAGAATTTAGAATGAAAATGACTGTCTTTCACAACACAGGGAAACCTTCTGTGGAAGCTGTGCATATGTATATTTTGTAGTTTATCAAACATTTTTTTTTTTAAATAATGCTTTTTTATTAATCTTTGAAAAAGAAGGACATGCTAGATAGTTTCTTACTGAATCAATATGCATTGTAAGCGGTTTCTTTAGTGTCTCACTAAATAATGGTCTACGATCAAAATCACAAACTTTGCCGTCTGTTTTTGTCTACCAAAAGGTTACAATTTGCCCACAATTTGGTATTATATGATTTGTGGGAACACGTGTTTAATCCCTTTGTGAGTAGAAGAATTTTTCGTTTGTTTTTGAGGGGTTGAAACTTTTTATAATTTTACGCTTTCACGGGCAAACCGCTGAACCGATTGTAATGACATTTAGTACACAGATGGTCAAAAGCCTGAGATAAAACATAGGCTACTTTTTAACTGGAACAAAGGGTTATAAAGGGAAAAGGGTGGGTTTATATGAAATTCCACGGAGACGGAGTCGCGGGCAACAGCTAGTTTCATATAAAATTACCTATTAGTAATGACTTGAGATTTATAAAGAATCAATACAAAAAGTCAAAAGCATATTGTTCATCTCGCAATCTATAAATAGCTTGAAACGCAAACGCTCTCATGTCAAAGATGTTAATGAACGTGATTCATTCCGACCTTATGTCTGTCTGACTCACTTCCGACTCAAATACCTACTTGTTTATTTAAATCTTTACACTACATTGATTTAACTAATTAGTACGATTGATTGAACAGTCAGTGAACCTTATATCAGGTTTTTGGTAGAAGCTTTGAGGAATTTACGTTTTTCGTAATTTTTTGAGATTCTAATGGTTGAGCGTCTGAGATATTTAAATATGAAGAAGTTTGTATTATTAGTATTAACGTTGAACTTGTACATATTTTCATTGACAAATACTTTTCATTACCTATCAATAAAGCAACTATCAGAGTTTCTTGCCGTTTCTTCTCTGAAGAAACTGCCTTTAGAAGCAATAGTGAATGATTAATAATAATAATATATAATTTATATCCATAATAAGGTGATTTTGTAATATACGCTTCATGAGTGTTACTATATGTAGCCTAGTAGAATAAAAGTATAATTGAATTTTAATAATATAATTTAAGTATATCTATGTGAGAAGATTAAGCATTGAATTTTTAATGTTTTTTACTTTACTTCTTTAATTATTCTTTAAAAGACAACTGCTTAAGATTAAAAAATACTAGACGTATACTAAAACATTTCTTTGTGACAATGGCGACGGTTGTTGGCGGGAAGCCAGGTCAGCTGTTCGTGACATTGCTACAAATCTCACAGACTATATAACTATCTTATATTTTATTGATGTTTTTAATTTTTTTTTTGTACAAAAAAAAAGGTTTTAACACTTGCATTAAAACTTTTTTATCGGAACAGAAGCAATAAAAAATGTGGTATTTAATTAAAAAAGAAGCTTTTCTATTATACCTATGTAATTATTTTTTAGGATACCTACTTATTTCTAACTGAGAAAAGAATATTCAAATTACCTTAAAATTGGTTTTTTAGTTTTCGGTTATAAGCAGAATACAGTACCTATAACTGTTACATGTCAAAGTGTGTTCTTATAATTTTTGGGAAGAATGATCCTTGCATAAAATATTATATTAGCATATGTTTTGACAAGAGGCCAAAATAATCAATTCAACTATGGGAGTACCTGTTTAAGTTTTGTTTTCTTATGTTGAAATAACTTTCATATTATAAACTTTGACTCCCCCCCTTTTATGTTATGTATTCGGGGCGGGGATAAATCCAACGAACCAAAAACCGTCAAAATCGATCTAGACGATCTCGAATTATAAGTGTTGTAACAAACTCGTCTTTGTTTTAAATACGAAGATAATGAGAATAATACGATTACAATAATGTGCTTGTTTTCGATAAAACTTTATTAATTTACGTCTTTGTTTAATTTGATTTTCTGGGTGTGTTTTATAAGCATAATTCGTTACATGGTTTTTAAAACTATCTTTAATAGTATGAAATTCTAGCCTTTATCTGAGTGAACGCCCTCTATTATTATTCGTAGGAACTTCGTTTCAACCTTATTAAATGAGGTACTTAACTTTGAATAACATTAAACAAAAGTATATATTCTTCAATATTGAATGAAAGATTATGTATATAAAACTTGTTATCACAATTTAAACATTAAAAATTACAAGTATCGTTATCGTACGTTATAACACTGACAAAAAATATTATAGCATTACGGAATAACGTATCAAACTAGAACGCTATACGCATTAATCCTGATCGGATTATTCTATTTTGTAGCACTTAGCGGCTATATAAATTAAGTTAAGCCGAGAAAATCTGCGATTCGGGAAAGCCATATAAGGGGTACGGTTAATCTCATCGCTGGAGCTTTTGATGATTTTATTAGTTTTCGATACTAAACTACATAGTAGAAGTATGAAATAGCCTTCATGAAAGTAAAGTATTTTTCATAGGGCTTAACGTGAAATTACCTGTATCACTCGAGACTGGAAGGTATACCAGAAGGTCAACACTATATTTTCAAAGCATAATCGATGCGAACAAAAGATAATCAATTCTGTAACTGTAGTTGTATGTATGTCTTACATTTTATTAACTCTATTGCAAAAATTCAATTAAAATGCGTTCTCTACATATATTTCACTTAGGAAGGAGATTTACAAGCTAACCGAAATTTCACAGAATGTTTCACATTAATTTGTTAGTAAAGTAGACTATTACGATGAGGTTACAAAGTCCTTTGCTTTTTAATTCATTCATTCAATATTAATTTTAAATTCATCAGCTAAAACTGAATAATAATAATTATGCCGGAAGCACAGCATACCTCACTGATTGAATTGTCTGTAGCTAATCAGTTACTGTTTACTGTGAATTTGAAATGAACAGCATTTAGATCGAAATTAGCAATTCATTCATTGTATTGTTCCTAATTAACCATGCAATTGTCAATATATGTTCTTTTTGCATTCTAATATTTTGTGAAATACTATCTAAAATCGTTATTATAAGTACTAGAAGATAAAATGAATGGACAAATCTAAATAACTGAAAAAACGAAAAGTTATAATAAATATTTTTTGGACATGGAAAACTAAAAAATCTGTGATGGGAATATTTAAGTCTGCGGTTTCTTAAATTGAAATTAATCTGAACTGAAGTTTAATTTAGTATCACAAGAGTCGATAATTTGCAAATTAATTCCAACGTAATTAAATTTGAAATTCACATCCGTAGTAATAACATAAAAGTCATCATGAATCTAATAAATTCTGTAGCAGCATCCTTATTATTCAATTTAACGACATTGAATTAAAGCTATCAAAACTGTTTTTCAGTTTTTGCTATACGAGTAGACACACAAGATTAGTAGAAATCGTTTATATTTTCTGTAAATCAGCACCATCTATTGGCGAGTGATTGAAGCTAATTCATGCATGCTTTTATTTTCATTTATACTTGTATAGAAATGCACCCAAATATAGGTAATACATATTTCGAACAATTCTTGTAAAGTAATTCTTAATTAAAACTGTTAGGGTCTTGTGAAATAATGAAATTGAACTTATACCTTCTACAATTATTTTCAACAAAATCAATCTATACAATAATAAATATTTATTGCTTCTTTTTCTGAATTATATTTCTTTAAAAAAGTTTCATAAAAATATAAATATTTTTATGTAAAATATAAATACAAAATTAAAATTTTCTTACTTAATACATCACGTAAGAAATAATTCTCAACATATAATTGCATCAATAAATATTATTTGCTCGACTTAACTCTTGCTTTATGGCATTACATCTAGACTACGCTTTACATCACACATTAAGACACCACAGATAATCGAATTACTATATAACTTATATAAACGAAGCCTTACCCTAGAACGTCGCTGTATAGAATCGTCGTTCGGTATCGTAAGGAAGTTCCCACTCATTATGAACACACGAAATAGCACTGACAAATTAAAAAGACGTGCACACCGCTTGCCAGTTAGTCTTCAAATGCTGTACCGGTTTCATGAATGAGTGACGTTTTAAATAGCCCGCTTGACCCTGTGTGACGTGCACCTCGTACCGTAGGAGTGTCTACGTTCCGTACATATATTGAAATAGATTGTTTGATCAGCTGGGTAGGAATTTCGTGAAAGAAGCATCGTGATTCAGACAACTGAATTCGTGAAGATTCGTTTGTGGTGTACCCCGCATTCCGATTATTGTAATTAATTCGACAGCGAACGTAATAATATTCGTTTTATATTCGTAGTATCGAAACTTTAATAGTAATCAATTTGTATGTCTTAATTAGGACTTAAATACGAAATCAATGCTAATGGGTAATTGGGTATAAATAACGTACAAGTTGTTAGTTTATTAATCCTATTTACCTAATTATTAATTAACGATGAACAAAAACCAACAGTAAAATATACTAGGTATTTATTTCTAAGGTTTTCTTGTAACGAGAGCTTTTGCGCAACTTTGGATAGGTCAGATAGGTCCATCAGTGGATAGCCAAGGGCTGATTTGATTGATTGATTGCTTGAAATACAGGGAGAAAAAATCAAACGAAATTCTATATTTGAAATACGGATATTTATTTTTTTTTCATAAAAATTCTAAATTCAATAATGTGTTTAAACATGTAACATTTACATATATGCGTTTATACAAAGATATATGCAATGTTTAGTGACATTTAATACTAAAATTGGAGCGTAACCGACTTACAATGACGTTGACGCATGTGACATCACTTTATACTTAAAAATTATAATTACCAAGTATTGTCAATTGGTAAAGGTATGTGGTTTAGCGATTGAACAAACCATGAATACTGTGCGCATTTAAAATCGAAACCATCTATGAAAATATAACATTATTTAAAATATAAACTAATTTATTAAAAATAAATTGATAGCATATAACGTTGGTTCTACGCATATATATTTAAATCCGGCTCTTTTATCCTTACCAGCTGAGATGGACGAATGAATCTATTCGGTATACAACGGACACTATGACAAAAAATAATGCACGTATTGTTGGAATTGCTCTACTTAGTACTCGTATATTGTGACAAAGAACCGCTCACAGTACAACGGTCCTATTAAAAAAAGAACGACAAATAATCGGGAAAATATAGTATCTACCTGACAGAACTATTCACTCATTAATACCTTTACAATAAGTAATTCCACTAAACAACAATGTTAACACACTGATTCTTGCATTACACTATCTGTTAGAGAAGTAGCATAAAATAAAGTCTACATCGGTCGAAGTGTGCATCGATAAAATAATTATGAAAATATTTAAACAATAATCATTATCTATTTCTCTAGAACAAATTCAGTCAAATTCGACATTCAAATACCAATCGTATGATCAGACGTTTACGTCAGAAGTAATATAAAATTAACTAGCTCTTTATTATATTTAAAATTATATTTATTTAAAATAATTATTGCTCGATAACCATTGGATTTGTTCCGATCATACGATTAAGTATGTACAGAAATATATAAAAACAATAAAAAAATTTATCCGTAATTTAAGATACGTAAATATATTTTAAATATATACTCGAGATTTGGACTAGACAAACGACTTTTCTATCTATAGATATGTAATCCATGATAAACGCTATAATTACTTGAAAATCTAATTTTCGTAATCGGACAAGTGACGTGCTCAACACATATATTTTCAGTACCGCTTTAATTATTAGATAGTAATATGAAACTATTAAAACAATATGAAATAAAACATTTTAAAAATTGTATTAGAAAAAGTAGTTGGGATCAAGGCATGTCATGCAGGAAACATTGAAATAAATGCGAATAGAAGAGTGTAAAAGAGATTGCAATACATATTTGTATGACAGTAATGGTTATAGTAAATTATTTCATCCAATTATGCATTTGAACATCCATCAATCAGGAATAATTAGCTTCTCAGCGCTTTGAAGTCGCTCCTCTTTCGCGGTGTTTACACTAAAATCGGTCAGGAGCGTTCGCCAAAATGCTTGTTCGAATGACGTTACAGTTTTATGCATCCGGGAAACGAAACCGAAATTAGTTTAAAAAATAGTTGAACGTCATATTATGTGAGAAATCAGAATCGACATTAGTTTTATGAATCGAACGACGCATCGAACTTTCTTGCAACACGAGATCAATTATAAAAATAAAAATCGTATACAATTCGAGGTATTTACGTTTTGCGATGTTGAAAATATATGCGAGTATGTGATAAGAAAGACCAAACACCGTGTTTCTTAGTAACCATTCTAACTGGACAGTGAATTATCGTAACGCACAATAATCGTTATTAATATATTTATTAACGGAAAATAATTTGAGCACTGAATGTCTAATAGTAAATATTACATTAAATACTTTTAAACATTTTATACTATAATATATTATGGGTAAACTAATCGATGCCCTGCCGAGGACAAATGAATTAGAAGCGAAATATAACAGTTAACACTCACGAACTATTAAACAGGTTTATAGGTAAATAACCACGACAGTTACTTTAGATATCTCATAACAATATCACAATTTTCAATAATATACAAAAGGGCGTAGGGAATATTTTAGATAACATCGTTAAACAGGTCAAGCGTAAAGTAATAGCAAATATATTATGAATATGCGTTAACACCTTTAATTTTCTATTTACACACAATTTGTTCACGTTACATGCGAATTTAAAGGACAAAGGTCACAAAAGATATAACGTCCGACGGATCAACGTCTATTCGATAAAAAAATTCATAATAAAACATCTAAAGGAACGTCTAAATCGAATCTTTATATTCGCTTCCAAACTCTCACTCGATCACAATTTATACATTTTCTCACCGAAAGCATCGACCCAACAAAGGAAATAATTTACATAAGGCCATATCATATTAACTGTACACGTATAACGATTAGATGATTAATTAGATAAATAATGTTTGATTTAATATTACGTTTTAAGGATAAGGTAATGCGTTTGTAATAACGACAGTTTGGTCCATAAACAGATTAGTAGATAAGTCGAGTGCGTCCGTTCGACGTTTAGGCGTTCAGCAAAATGTCCAAACGCTACGAAACTTATATTTAAGAATTTCGATTACGATGCATTAGCTGGGATGATATATTCGAATAAACGATTAAATATCTACACGAATCTCTGCGCTTTAAATATATCACAGAGGTATTTCTATAGCGAGAAATGTCCGATAAAAAGTTTTTTGCTGAATACTTAAAAGTCGAGGGACGAAGCGTCCGGCCGCCTACGGTCAGTCTTTTCCGCTAATTTTTACGAGTTTGTGCAAAATATTCCTACAAGTCGCGTAACTGAATACCGTTAATTTATCTACAAGAATGTGTCCCGAGAACGGGACGGTCGAAGGTAGAGCTCTGACCGGGGACCGCCGGAGCGCCGATGCGTCTTAAGCTTCGAGAATTTTCGATATCGTCCATAATTACCACGTTTAAATGTACGTATTAAGTGCTACTGCTATCACAACCGGTGATTCCAGTCGCAATTTGGAAGAGCGGATCCGAACGGATCGAGTCTAACACTAGATCACTCCTGACATAGTTCACGAGGGCCCTTGACTGCCCGTCGGCGCCTCGGCTCGCATTTCAGATTTTAATTTAACGAATTCACGCGCCACTTCATCACTGTGCCTCTGTGATAGAATCCTTAGTATCGTCCATCCCGTTTCGTCCATCTTCACTCTCGTGCCCAGTGGGAGCCAGCACGCGCACGAGCCCTAAGGACAAAGATCGGTGTTAGTTCTGTGAGCTTCATATGAGGCCACATCGACCCGATAGCGGAACATTGAAGGAAGTGTAACACAGACAGCTGCTAAGTACAGTTAATTCTACCAAGAGGTAACACAGAAGAAGCCGCACTATCAAAAGAATGCATCTCCATCGCAGGTACATCGAGGGAAGGCAAAATGAACGGGATAACAGAACTGCTAAATAATATCAAGTCTACCAAGAGGTTGCGCATTCATACAGAAGAGGATCCTCACAGAAACAACTAAAACATATAGATACAGATGTAACATCTCGTCGTTGTCACCACTTACGGAGTCAGTCATTTGGTTTTGCCGACACTGATCCGGCATGCGTGTTACCAATCGGTTTATACTTTCGTTTTTCTATTAACAAAAGACAATTTATTTGATTATTTTATTACAAATGATTAAACGGTATGGTACATACAAACTCTGATATTCATTTTAACAGGCCAATTGCAATTTAAAATATAACTTCAGAAATAATTTTGAAAAAAGTTGTACGAAAAGTGGACATCATGATTCGTGACTTATATGAACAACTGAACCATATCTAATAAAAATGGGATTGTTATCACGAATTGGCTAAGTAATGATCGATAAACAATTAGCAATGCCTAGTTTATGAACAAAATGGAATGGCAAAATTTCGAAAACTCCGCACTCAATATCTCTAATTAAGCTAATTTTATTAGAACTTACACGAAAGTGATATTCAATGTGACTATTAAGAAATGGAATGCTAGCGAAATGTCCACTTTTCAGCAAGTTTGTATGAGCCGGTAAAGAATAGTCTTCAGGGTCAGTACCTGCTCCGCGATGTCAGCGAGGCGCATGACGGCCACGCCGACCAGGCGGTCCTCGCGCGCGAAGCAGTAGTCGCGCACACACACGTGGAGTTCGAACAGTTCCAGCTGTTCTGTCGCGCTCACCATGCTATTGGTAGGAAATAATTATTTGAAACATCATACAATACATAGACTTACAATAGAGAAGAAACTTGATTCGATGTAGTTTAAACTATAAGGATAGTAGGGATATTAGATATATCGGAGCAGATGGACGAAAAGAATAATCAAGATAAGTCGAACCTCCTTCGTTTATTGCAATATTTAAATTCAAACTTAAAAGAATTGTGTGGCATTTGTCAGTTGCTGTAAAAAACGTCAGCATTGTGAAAATAATCAGATATTGAATAACTTGTAATCGAGCTTATTATACGCCGTTCTTATGATACTCTGAAGTTTTACTTATTATTAAGAACCTAAGAAAGAGCCATCATGAAGCAAACAATCACTACCTCGGCATCACTACGAACACTACGACGTCACTCTCTGCGACAGATATATATTGCAATTTTTCTAATTAAAAGAAAACAGCACATATAAATTTTAGGCGACTGTACTATTTTATTTTGTTCCCAAATGCGTCTCATTCCTGCCTTACCACCTTCAAAATATCCCAAAAGCCTTTCTATATTCAGGTTGTAATAACGTGCCACGGGCCAGGAATACTTTGTAATTATATATTTATTTTATTTATTTAATTTACACATACAAAATATATACAGAAATTATATTACATGCAGATAATTAAATACAGAATATATTAATTGAGTTGATGGCACCCATAGTAGCTGAGAGCTGTGTTACAGGTGCCACTTATTATATACCTAGTTTATACTTTTCTGTTTCCGTTAACGTTTTGGTCGTATTATACTTTATAGTATATATTATACTCACAAATGGAAAGTCTCATTGAACTTTGGACTCCAATTGTTGCTCTTGGACTTGGTGGCGAATTTCCTCTTCTTGTCCGCGAGGTGCGGTCCGATGAGATTCACTTCTATGAAGGGACGGAACATGCCGCTCGCTATCACCCACTTCAGGTCGTTTGCTGCTACCACTGTTGCAATACGGTATAATGTTACTACATATAATATGTACACATTAGGTAAAGACATCTGTTACAGTATAGGTCGCGTCACGGATGTTTAGCGCTGGACGAGAATAGCTGCGCATCGGTAGAATCGCGCTCGTAATTGACGTATTGGTGCGAAAAAGACAACACAACTGGGACAACACGAGGTTTCGTTCAGCGCTAAAGATTCGTGACGCTACCTATAAACATGACTCAGTCAAAGTCAAACATATTTTTATTCAACTAAGCTACACATAGTAACACTTGAATCGTCATGATAAGAAAAGGATATTTGAAATTTTGTATAAAGATGTTCAACTGTTTTCTAAATAATTCTATTCAGATGATATATCTAATCACTTAAGCAAGGCAGTTTTTTTCATTTCTATTAACGATTTAAATTTTTGTAAGAATGTTTGTATCATTTGTTATGTAGACAATATCTCTGTAAATAATACCAGTTACCAGTGTTATGTGAACTCCTAGAAAAACGCACACTTTACTTATAAATTTGTATATTAATATCAAAATATAATTAAGCATACCTTTGACAGTTATCTTGTGTTCTCCGGTGCCCGGGTGAGTGAACAGATCCACTTGTAGAGAAATTTCACCCACGCTTCCCTCTTCAGCCACTGCTGCGTCTTTAATATCATTAAAAAAAAATTATTAACGTCCTGGTGCTGTATTATTAAAAGTTGAGTCATTAGATACTAAATTTTAATAAGTAAATATTGACATAAAATATAAGTAATATTTTTGTTTAACATGTAGTATATGAGTCTTTATTGTTTTTCTTTCAACCAAAAATAGCTATTTTAAGGTAAAGTTACAGGTAGAGAGTTTTTAATTGTTATTAACATTATATAAAAAGTAAATTGTATACCTCTCGTGAGATAAAAAAAGTAAGATATTTGATGTGATAAAGACAAAAAATATCCAGAAAATCGTAGTACCATAGTCAATAATTTATTCTGAACGTACTTTTACAGCGATAAAAGCAGAGAAGCTTAAGTTTTTATTGATACAACGTATACAAATCTTAAGATAAACGATTTTATACCTTGATTCTGTTGGCTTGTAACAAAAGTCCTTATGAGCGTGTCCGTGGTCTGCGTATAGAGACTGAGCGCGTATCTCAGAGACTGTAGCTCCGGACTCTTCTCCAGGAAAGTCTTCTTGAGGCCGTTTCCACCCGCGTGGAAGTACTGCTTGATCGTGTCCAGCGCCGCGTCTAACACTGCGCATTGCTTTGGTGTCAGACTCTTCTCTGCTGATAAATGCTGTGAGACAGAGTTTAGTTTTGTTTTAACTCTATCGATTATTAATGTATTGTGTGAAGTGTTATTATATTTACTGAGAATTAGGTATGAGGTACTATTCTGCTTGGACGGGTGCAGAGTAATGCATATTGTTATCATCAAAATATACGATATACATGTATATATCGTGATAAAATAATCAAAATCAAGGAAATTCAAATTCAACCTATGTTATATTTTGGTGTAAAGATGTCATACACCCTTTTGAAATCACGTAGCTACAATAACATAAATGTTAAAACATTTAGATTAAAACAGTAATAGATATGATGTATATGTATTATGTAGGTATAAACTTGTAAAAAATATGTTTTTCTTATTTCTGTTTAAGTATAGATATAAATTTTTAAATAATTTCAAAATATGGATCGCTTTAGATCGCTAGAAGTAATATTACCTTCGCAATACCTTCTGAACCTGAACTTACCTCTTTAGATATGTCCATGACGCCGGAGAGAGCGTGCTTCACGTCCTGCTTGCCAACTGTACTCTTGAACAGTTGCGTCATGTCTTCGATCTTGGCGTTCGCTGCCAAGTTCTTGGCGTTGTTCGTCAAATTCTTCAGCATCATCTGTTGATTTATATGCCTTTTATGAGAGATGAAAATATGAATCACTATGTTGATGCGTGGCGAGTTTACTGCTCAAATATGAGCGATTGGACCGTTACCTTGAAATATATGCATGTGTATTTGCGTAAATATGATGGTAATCTTTGTATATGAGTATTAATTTTCTTACTAATAGTAAGTGCTAGAAGTGTCGTCAATTTTGTATCACATATTTTTATAAAAATTGAATTAGAAAACTTATAAAGGCAAAGAAATAATAGTTCTAATGTTACCGTTTTGTCCGTCATCGGCGGCAGTACAACAGTCTTTTCTAGAATCTTCATAACAATCTTCCAGAGCTCTTTCAGCAATCGTTTTAGTACCGTCTTTTCGCAGGACTCCGCATACATTGTGAGGGAACCATCCTATTCAACAGAATACTCGTATATATATATAAGAAAACTATTTTAATGTCATAATTAAATCTAAAAAGCGTATTATTTCCTTGAGTTTTTTTATGTTTATGTTCAAGCCACTAAAGGTGTAAATCATAAAAAAGTGTTGTCGAATTAGCGAAGAACACTTGGGCTACAAAAACACCTTTATATTTTTGATCTCAAAATTAGTTAGTTTTCACATAATAACTATGTCAACATAAGTGAGGAAAGATTAACTTTTTCAGCTTAGACATTTTTCAGACACTATCTATATCATCAACACTTGTAATGTTAGACCGTGCTAACTGAGCTAGCTTGTTGTTAAGATATTACTAACTCCCGACGCAAAAAGAGGGATGTTATAAGTTTGACGTGTCTGTCTGTGTGTCTGTGGCATCATAGCTCCCGAACGAATGAAACGATTTCAATTTAATTTTTCTTGGATTACAGGTGTTTTACGGGCGGGTGTTCTTACACATGTTTTATGAAAATCGATTCAGCCGTTTAAAAGTTATGGGGGATTAAATTGGGGAAGAAAAAACGAATGTCTGCAAATATGCTCAAGTGGGGTATCAAATGAATGGTTATGAATTGTACAACACAAAAAACAAAACTTTTATAACTTTGACGTGTCTGTCTGTTTGTCGGGTGTTTTTAAAAATTTCTAATTTAATTTTTTTTTTTTAAGTTCCGAGCTAAGCCGAAGCTTGTGTTATGGCAACTAGATAACGGAATAAATAACATATATATATATACTTTTCTTTTGTAAATACATACATACAATACATAGCAACACCCAGACCCCAAAAAAATACAAATGTAAATTACAAATATATTTTTCCGGTGTGGGAATCGAATCCAAGACCCTTCGCGCAGAAAGCAGTCGTGCTACCACTGCGCCAAGCGGTCGTCAAAATATAGATCTATACATATAATAAAAACGTAACGAGTCGCTGTCTGTACATGGAAGATATATGACAAAAAATATTACAGTAGACCTTTATTAATGCAATAGAACACAAAACTATGCTTTTTGGAAATTTTTTTCTGTTTGTCTGTTTGTTTGTGCACGCTAATCTCAGATACGGCTAATCCTATCTAGATAGGTTTTATATATTGTGGTTATGTCAATCGGTTGATAAATAAAAAAGTTATGGCAATTTAAAGAATCACGTTGAACTAGCTGAACGTTTGTTGGCACGGGTTGGGCATTTTCAAAAATGCTGCCCAAAGTCACTTTTCTACGCGGGTGAAGTCGCTGGCGCAGCTAGTTCTTATATAAAAATGTAAGGTAGTGAAGAAATTGCCGGGAATGTATAACAGATATG
>DWAJ01004099.1:0-13547 GCA_018238005.1 Eurema mandarina
TTACAAAGTCAAAATAATTCGAGATATCGCGTATTTAGGGCTTCAGCGGAAGGGAATGACACTTTTTTTCGACTTACTGAGGAATTCGATTTAACGAGGTTCGAGTTATAGAGATTCCACTGTATTTATAATATCTAATAGCATTACCTTTATAGATTCAATAAGTGTTATCTACGTAACTTTAAAAACATTAAAGCCAAAAATAGTATGTCTATAAATAAATAGTTATACACTGCTATGAATGTTTATTAAGAATTACGTTACTACGACGTAGTACTAGTAGGTACTATTTAAAAAAGTAAAGTGACTATAATATTATAATACTACATTTATTTAC
Organism: Eurema mandarina; assembly: GCA_018238005.1. NCBI lineage: Eukaryota > Metazoa > Arthropoda > Insecta > Lepidoptera > Pieridae > Eurema > Eurema mandarina. Next base: position 338 of record DWAJ01004099.1, read on the forward strand.
ATTAACTTACACATTAATGTTACAGTAGCCGCCACTAGCGAATTGAGCGGACGAAAATTGAAGACTGCTTACTGGTTATAAGAAGAAATGGCGCCCAATCGCACGGCGACTTGTCTCACAAAATCCAGTTCTTATTTTGCAGATTGTGAAGTGTTCGCACAAAAATACTTGAATATTGCCCTTGAATGGATTCTATAAATATTAATTTAATGTTGGATCACACAACATGTAAATTTAATTTTATTGATTTTGACAGTTCAGATCCCGCGCTTTTTGACATACGTAGTACCGTATGTAAAAGGATACCTTAATTTTTGTCATCGAAAATATAGATGGTACAAGGATTTTTTGCCATTGTCGAAAAATTAAAAAAAAATAATTAAATTCATTCGGGTAGTATTCAATAAACAGCGGGTAAAATGTGCGATTGCGTTATACTAATTGTTTGTTTGAAAAGCGTGTCTGAAGACAATAAGTGTCAGACATAGTTCTGTGAGTGATATTACAATGTGATTGTGTTTTAATGGACTATAAGTACATTAGCTATAACAATTGTGTATAAATACGACGAACAAGAAAGAAATTCGTTACATAGGTTAAATATATTTAGTCTATGGTATTTCGTTTCGAAACGGTTGTAAAATAGTATTTTTCTAAGAATAACGTAAAAGAAACTGCCAAGAAGTGCCTTTTATGAGTAAATTTAAGATAATTAAGTCCATAGCGCTTCTTTAAGTTAAATTGAAAATTTATATTGCGATATCAATTTTATTTACCTACTGTTTTGGAAATTTTTTATGTTGCACTCTATTTATAATGTTTAATTTTTTTTACGGACTCAGCGACTGGATCGCACACATTTTTAATCTCTTATTATAGATTTATATTAGAACTTCATCTTCGTTTTGGCATTAAGTTCTACTTGCCAGTGTTTAAAATCTTGTATGTATATTTTCTTAACATTATTTATGTGACATAGACAATTAAAGTTACCATAGATTAGTTTGGCAAAAATATCACAGACAACACAATAATGTATTACTTGCCGACTATTTATTCTATTTATGTATAATACCTTCGACGATAAGTACATTGTAAGATTAAAAATACAAAATCAATTTTGATAAAGACTTTTATTTCAACTATTTCTATTAACGCCCATCACCATGACATCGTAAACATTATGTACTAGCTTTAAATGTCACAAGCAAAAAAATCGTAAATTATAATCAACATATACATTACAATCATTTTATTTTTAAAAAGTCAAGGCTAAAAGATAAACTCTTACATAGATTATCTAACACCAATTATGCAAATTTATTATAATTTTTTAAAGTAATCAACATGTTTAAGAAAAGCCTAAAACATTGACAGCATTAGTGTTATTTTTTTTTTTGTAAATCAGGACCAAAAAGGTCAAAAAAATATTGTGCAAATAACTATTTACTTTTTATTCACAAAATAAGTAGGTTAGGTTCCTCTTAAATTAACCAGCCTTAACGGGCAGTTTGCTTGATCCAACATTTTTAACTAACAGTTTAGTCAGCATGCCGACTGATAGTACAAACATGAGACCTGCTGGCATGAACTTCCGTCCATTGTAGTATCTGGAAACAAAAATATCATTGTTCTATTATGTTTATAATAAAATAATTAAACAATTGACAGATGGAAGTCGCTTTACCCTCGTAGTTTTCGTCAATTGTTTGGTCATCAATTCAATACTGAGATAAAAGAATCCTACAGGATAATGCTAGATCTGATCTCAACCTTGTGTGTCAAGTTTTGGCTAAATCTGTTCAGTAGTCTTTACGAGAAAGAGCAACAAAAACCCTTAAATATATTATCATAAACATTCACATTTATATTATTAGTAGCATAATATTAGTGGAATAGATATCAAGTGTATCAAGTTTATATAATAATAGAAAAGAAATGTTGAATTACTCTATTTAGCTAATCTCACCCGTTTCATTGTTTGCAAACTAATTTGAATAATTAGTTTATAATGAACAGTAACAAAATAAATCTAACTAATTAACTTTCTCTCCATATAAAAAAGTTCTTCAGGGAGAAAAAGAGAATTTCAAAATAAAAATATTTTTCCAAAAATTGATATTGGGGTTAACTATACTACAATAATTAAACAACATAGCATCTGTTTTTCTCTAACTATGCGTTATAAAACTGTTATACCATTGTTCACACACAATGCATTTTGGACAAAGTTTCTAATTGGATTTACAAAAAAATCTTTTAAACCTCAAAATAAACTAATTACTAAGTAAATGGCAATTCCAGAATGTTTCATTTATGTTATGCTTTACAAAGATTTGAACTAAACTGATTGAATAAGGCTTAAAATTGCAATGTAGGTAGAATAAACTCTACATTGAAAATTACAAATTTTTTTTATTCTATTAAGTGGTGAGACAAGCTGGACGCCCTCCTGATGGTAGGAGAAACGCCAGCCCATAACTAGATGTAACATAGATTTGTGTTTATAATAACATAGAATCGAAACTATCATTATATAAATTATCCGGAAAATGTTATTACCTGTATCCCATTAAGCCTCCCAGGGTGGTTGTTGTGCCGAGCATGAGTGTATAGTTTGACGGGTCTTGAGTTAGCTGGTATGCTCCTACACCTGAAATTATTTAAACTTATTTATTTATAACTAATAGTAATAATGGTTGTTTTATAATACATTTTTGTCTTTTTTAAAAGAGCCACCATTAGGGTTCCTTGTCTATTCTTCTCTATCTTCTCTGTAGAAACCGCCTTCCGAAGCGGTGGTAAATGTTTTGTAATACCATGACAATTCAAAAGTGTTACTATATGTGGCCTAGATGACTGCTCACTACATAAGTAATATATGAAATATATAGAGGCAAATTGTTTTTATTTTATATAGACATAAAATGTGTGACAAAACTAAAGGTTTTACTCTAAAAAATACCTAATTATAGACTTACCTAATATGGATCCAAAAATAATGCCAGCTCCCAGTGATGGTATAGATCCTACAAAGAAACAAAATAATTATATTATCTGGAAATGTTTCAACAATTTTAACGAACAACCACTTACACATATGACTGTTAAAAACAAATACATATTTAAGTTAAAATTGATTTTCAATAACAAAAACAACACAATTCATTTCTTTATCGTAAATCAACAACTTACTATCATTGGTTATCAATTTATTTTCAACTTTAAGGTAAACTAACCAGAAAGTCTGTACGCATCTCAGTGCCACGATCTTTATTCGATAATGTTTAAGGTTAAAATACAAACCGGCTTTAGCATATCCCATGATTCCTCCAGCAGCAACCGTAGCTGCATAAGCGAAACCCAAAATATCAACTCCCATTTTTATTTATTTATCTTATCACAGGAAATTCACGGCACGTCTTCTATAAGAAATTATCCGGCTACAAGTGATATCAAAACTAGGTACCTTGTATGATAGAAATAAAATGAGAACTTTGATTATGTATTGGGAGATAAAAAACGCGAATGACCGTCTGATTTTGATTAGACGAAATTTAGTTTTGACATTTGACAGCTGACAGATAATGTCAAAGTATATTTCATAAATGTTTTACAGATCCGGATACGTGTCTAATTATTTGTTAAATAATTCCATTGATCAAAGTATAAAGTATATTGATTGTATTCCATCAAATCTATAGTATTAGTCTATTTTAAACAAAAGTTACGGCAAAACGCCAACGCGAACAAAGACAACAGTCACGGACAAAACAATTATTGAACACGGTTTTGAGTCAAAGATCTCAAATTTTAGACCAACCAGTGCATTGAATAAAGTTTTATCATATTATCATATCATGATTTCACACTATCTATGCAATTGTAATGTAATTGTGAACTGAAATTTCTTTTTTATTATACTTATCTCTTCGTAATCCACTATCTACCATATTAGAACAAGATCCCAGGGCCACCAGACGTCACGTATTTTCTGACGAACGAAATGTGGACGATTAAGTAGTGTTAGTATGTACTAAAAACGTATGCCTACCTGCTAGCTTGCTCAGACGGCCAATTTTCAGATATCACGTAATCAGCTATGAAGATACAATATAAAAACATTACCTAGGTACATACCTCACGTAAATTGTCTTGCTGATTTTTACATATATTTTAAGCTATATCCTCAAAAATAACCCGCCAATACTCCCAAACACTTTCCGTCGGTCGTATTGCTTTGCAGACTGTCACTGTGCTCCGGTCTGAAGCGCACTGTAGCCAGCGAAATTACTGGGCTAATGAGTCTTAACATCTGACGAATCAAAGTGGGGAGCGTCGGTGTAGTACACCCCTGCCCGGAGTTGGGCTTTATAGCAAAGTTCAGCAGCAAGTATAAAAAGTACCGGGTAGCACTGCATTGGCTATGGGCTGGCGTTACTCTTACCATCAGGACTGCGTCCAGCTCGTCTCCCCTCTTCATAGTATAAAAAAAAAAGACGCTTTAAAGCTCTCAAAGTTTAAAGCTCCCACTTAACTTCACGTAAATTCTGATGATATTTAGGGTCCGTAGCAAAATGGCAAAAAACTGAATCCTTATAGATTTGTCATGTCTGTCTGTCCGTCTGTCCGTCCGTTTGTCACAGCCATTTTCCGAAACTACAAGAGCTATATTGTTGAAAGACTAGCTAGATGTATCCTGTGAACCACATTAATATTTTGATGCAAAAATAAAAAAATAATAATAAATATTGGGGGCTCCCCTTCAGGTTACTTAGAACTGAACTCATTTTTTTTCATCATACGTGTGGGATATCTATGGATATGTCTTTAAAAATGATATCGACTCATCGAGGTTTCCAAAATATTTTTTTTTCTAAACCGAATAGTTTGCGTGACAGACGCTTCCAAAGTGGAAAAGGGTAAGTCCCCCACCCCTTTAACTCCTTAAAAAAGGAAATGAACAATTATATTAATACCTACGCTTTACTGGTAAATGCTGAGAACATAATGTGTATGCACCTTAATAGTTATTTAAATTCGTAATCCCGCATCGAAACAACCCTTCTGTAAGGAACACATAAACGCTTCCATTGTGGAAGATCCTTTTTAAATATTACACTTTCATTTTCGTTACCACTAGCCTACTTATATAACAATAGTTGATTATCTTTCCCGTAACATATCTACAGACAGTTTATTATTTTTAGAAATGCATAATATAATATGACGATAACACAATATTATTATCTTTGCTATCAGTGATGTTCACGGACTTATTTATTTTATGTGATTTTCATTTTCACGACGATCAGACATATCAATTATTTATTATAATAATAACTGTTTTTTTGACAATAAGTGATTATAATTATGAAACATCTGTGCGATTTTTATATTCTTCTTTCTTTTCAACTGTGCTGTACATTATTCTGTCATTTTGACATTTCATAATTTATTTTGGTATATAAATTTGAAAAAGTTAAAAAGTAAAAACTTAGAAATCATGCTTAACTTGTTCAATATTTGTTTTCCCTAAATTACAATGCAGATACGTCCAAGGCCAAGGGCAATATCTATTTCGTCATATTGCAATGAAACGAGTCATGTTTAACAGAATAAGCTGATAATTTTACCATGAGATAATGTACATGGAAATTAGTTTGTGAGTACATTTCGTTAGGAGCGGACGCATTGCGTATTAAAATTTACAAGTATTAAGTCAGTCGCTATCGCATTGTGGTTAAAATGTTAAAAAGTGCTTCGAAAGTGACTATTAACACAGGCAATGTGTTAAATCTCATTGATATTAAGAAAAAGGCCGGACAAAATGTTACGGAAGAGGTAAGTCTGATATAATTAAGTAAATTATCGGATTGCGATCATTCTTTTATATTGACACCTTAGAGACTCAAGTTGCAATGTAACATAACCTTTAACATTGCTTTAAATAATGTTTCAAAACCGAAATAAATTCATTTGTTTTATAACTATTTTTTGTTAATACCTAATAATTACTGTAAGTTATGTTTTTGTAGTTAGGTTAGCTAATTTTCATTATACATAGTTCTTTCAAAACTAGTCTGATACTTATAGAAAGTAAACCCCTTTTTGAGGTAACGAAATGAACATTAATTAATTGATTCTTATGTGGCAACAATTTTGCGTTATTTAAAAGCTTGGATGAAATAATTATAAAGAAAAATATGTAAAGACATTACATTCAAAAAGCCGTAATAATAGCGCTGACTATCATGATGTCGTTACATTCACATTTTCCCCTAAGCCGTAATTACGGCAGAAAAACATTTTCTTTGTAGCTATATAAAAACTGAAATACATTTACATTCGAAAAACAAACACGATATTAAAAAGGGATTGGCAGGGATATATTGCGAAAATAATTCGCTAACTCGACAACCAATTTCATCACTCACATTGGATTGAATCAGAGACATAAAATAAACACTCTTCAAGAAATGTAAGCGGGATCCGAGGCGATAGGTATCATTACATTATCCCTAGGCACCGACCGCGCGAACATTACTGTGATAGCAAGCGTAAAAAATAAACTACGGAAAAGACTCCCGGATTGTTATGCTTGCCTGGTAGGTTTATGATATTATTGAGCTAGGCTTTACCTGGGCTTTTGCAAAATTTTATAAATTTGGTTCGAGGAATTTTCACCACAAACGAACGGCTTATCACGGCTAGGTACCGAAAAATCCGCCATTTCTATACTGAACTATTAACAAATCAATCTTCAAATCAAAACGTTCTGTTTTTACTTTCTTCCCTTTTTCATTACTTTTTGGGTTGATATATTTTTCCTTTCGCACTCACAGAATATGTACCCAAAAATTATTATGCAACTATTGGAATACTAAAAACAGTTCAGTAGATCCAGATTTATATTCTTTACAGGCGCATCAACTTTTAATGAAATAATATTTTTTAATCCATATTTTGGAGAGATTGGCTCTTTACCGATATTGATCACTTAAGTAAACTAGTATGAACTTTTCATAGCTACAAGTAAAAGTGATCGTAGACCGGTGTATATGCTTCTTAAAAAGCTTTTAATAGACAGATGGACATAATATATAAGATATAGTCTTATATACTATGTCCATGTATGGGTCCCCGCTTTTACCTTTAGAAGTTCGAACCCTAAAAATTAGGCCTGCTATATATCTGAAGGCCCAAAAACCCTTCTAAAAAGGCAACCTTATTTTAACACAAACGTGGGTGTCGTAAATTTCGTTAAACGAACACAATAAGTTCTTAAGCCAATTTATACGTAAGGGATATAAACTGGGGTATTAAAGATTTAAATAGGGGTTGCAAAGGACTGTAGTGTCTTAAACATTGCAGCATTCTTTCAATAGACTGAGGATAGCAGATGGCAGTTGTCTTTCACATTGGACAAAGGACAAAACATTTTAAAGACCAAACTAATTTAGCAAATTAAAGGATACGAGATGGTCGTGTAGTTATTTTGTTAACTCAAAGGTTTCAGGAAGTATACATAGCTAAAGATTTGGATGGTCTTAGCTCTTACAGAACAGATTAATACCAATTACTTACCGTTGAGAAGACACGTTAAAGCTTTAGTAGATTGTTTTTGCAAAATAACATAAATAAATAAAATGCATTATATGATAAAACACTACTTTAAAGATTTACTTTTAGATAGTGTAATCAATGATATTACTAAATATTATAATGCAGGTACATACAAGTATTAATGTAAGACTTATATTTGTAGTTGAAAAATACTATAAAAAATAATTTGACAACGGCACCCCTACGCAAAGTAAAATACAATCTATAACAAACAAAATAGGGTTAAAAAATTATCTGCAGCGATACTTTCAATAAAGGCACGCCACTCCAAAATGTTTTAAGCTTGGTTTCGTGTGAATAAAATATTCACGCGTAAACTGTGAAAACAAAACTTGTTTAATATTCTATTAAGGAAAGGTAGACCTTTTTTTGGTAAAACATTTGTAGCAACATGTTTGTTGCGAATTTGTCCCTTCACAAGTTCCTTTCATTTATAATCCAAATCACAATTTCATCGTCGGTTTTCGTGTTTAATATTACCGCGGATTAACTTCTAATAACGTTTTTGGAAAGGCAATTTCATTTGTTTTTGTAAATAAACATGGAAGATGTATGTTTTGGAATAAAAATATATTTATACAAGAAACCTTTGTATCAAGTGGTATACAAAAGATACTGTTGTTTCCTATATTAGAAGAATAGAAGATTTTAATGATTATGCTTTGCTAAATTCGCCTCCGTACTAATGTCGTCCTAATTCTTGAAGGTGCCGGCTTGAAGTTCCTCTTCCTAACCTTACATTATTCTGTAATTTATCTTCCTTTATAATAGATCATTTTTCCCTTTTTTCAGGCACGCAACACATTTAAACTTTTAGATTTGTTCTTGTCCATAGGTCGGTTACCAAAATAAAAATTTCCTGCTCAGTTGCCATACATAAAAAAATATTTCGTTTGTGTCACAGCTATAGAAGCTCATAGTTTTCTATCACAATCGAAGCCTAAACTATATGAATATTATATACAAACGCCGTTCACAATCTCACACACTTCGCAAACAAATAAAACGTAACGCTATCGGCTTTGAATAAAATACTTTTCCTTTTAAAAAATAAAATTGTACTCCATAGCAATCCTACGCGGGATCCGCTCTCAAATATTCATATTATGTCCGTTGAAAAAGCTCGCAACTTTTTTGAGGAATTATTTGTGGGATTGAAAACAAACGCCTCGAGCATTTTTATAGTGAAACATTTTTATGATTAAATGACTGAGTGAATGGAGTCAGTATATAGGTCGCTTCTTTCAGTTACTTAATGGCTTTGGCTAGAAATTGCCTTTGATTAATATTATTATTTGAAAGATGAAAACTAAACAAGAGGTTCGCCTGATGATGAAGGACCACGTGCGTTCATGTACAGGTACAAAACTAATTGTTTCATTTAATTGCTTAAAGAAAGAAAAAAAACCTATGAAGCACCTACATATCTAATGAGATGTCATTAATTGGTGGCAGGTTTAAGACTAGCCCTATTATGTCAAGGATAAAGGAATCCTGCATGTATAGTAGGTATTTTTATATAAATTATTAGCTAGCAGTATTCTGCAGATTTACCGACGTAAACCCGACCACCATTTGTTTAATATCTTTCGGGTCGATATAGAATCAATGGCAGTACGGAATAATGTGGCTTCCTATTGATAAAAGAATATTTTATTCAGAGTAATATTAGTATAACTAGAGAACGTATATTCCATATCGTGTACAATTTTGTAATTAACTCTGACAACATGAGCATAAAATACTATTGATTCGTCTTTACTTATTTCAATAGATACATTTATTATATTATACTAATTGATATACTATTATTATCATAGGCATACCATCATCTACAACTTCTAAGATTTAGCCAAATAGGGCTTCTTTATACATCACTTCTTTGAACCAAAACTAATTTAGCTATCCTTATAACATTATAAGTATTTTTTCTAAAACCAATACAGTTTGCGCTTTTACTGAGCAAGATAATACTAAATGCATTCAAGTTTAATCCCCAGGGACTTGTTAACGGCAACTTATCGAAAATGTGCGGAATATCTTGCTTCGACTTTACGGCGCTTTAATGAAGCAATACGATATGTTCTAGAAATTTCTAGAAAATCGACTGTTTTGTTCCAAGAAATTGAAACGTGAAGCAACATATTATTATAAGAAAGAGCTTGCTTCAATGATATCAATAGGAGAGAGGACAAACACGTTTACATTGTAAAATAACGTATTAATTTGAATATATATTTATTCTTCGCCTATGTATAGGTTATATTGGACTTATTAAAGATACGTAGCGACTAGTATATGTCTACGAAAGGTAGTAGTACGAATTTGATGTTCCTTTGAACCAAAGAAATTAAACGTTGGGCGTATATAATTAGATGTCCAGTGTGTAATATAATGTTTTAAATAAGCATCACATTTAGTGTGATTGAGATTTTGATGTATTGGTAGCGGTCTCTATTAGTCTAATATTGTAAAATATTTGATAGAATAGATAAACTGAAAAGCCAAGTCTATTTTGTACTGTACCTTCCCAAAGTATCATTGAAATCAGATAGCAAGATCCAAGCTATTATTACACATTTTGAAAGCAAAGCCTCGCCACGGAGTCGTCTACGGCTAAATTCGGCCATACCATTCCGTTTAAGCGCACTCCGAGATGATATTAACTGGTGAGATTAGTGCTAACGACCACCACATTATTGTTTCTGGCTATTTCTAGACGCTTCTACCGCATTCCTACCGCAACCCGAAAAGTATCGACGGTTTGCCAAAACGCTGATTATAGAAGTGGGTCTTTCTTTACATATTTACTTTTTTATTATTACTTAGGTATAGGTTGTTACAGTGTTGTTATAAAGATTTCGAGTCAACCATTTTGGACGTTCACAAAGGTTAGGTTTCCATGCGGTTTTTTCATGGATAAAGTGATTCAACATAAACAAAACTTAACTTTTTTAAAAAGTTCGTTTCACTCAAGCTTTTTGATAGGCTATGAAAAATTCGCGGTATAGAAGAATTGAAACAAATCACAGCACGTCACAATTAGTCAGTCATCGAGGGGCAGGTTGCGTTCACCGAGGGATAAGTGAAAAGAGGCGTGGCGTGCAGCACGCCAGCACTGCTCTACTAGCGACTAGCGAGCCAGCACAAGCGCGAAGCAATAAAAACTATGTTGTTTTTAAAAAGTATAATAATTAATAATTAGTAGCTAGGGCCTAGCTCTGCTGCTGGTGGACTTCAATCACACAAACAATTATATTGCACATAGTGTGATCTGGAGACAAATAAATAGTATCGTCATAATGAATAAAAGAAATATACCCTAAAACACTGCGTCGTATATAATATGAACCAAGAAAAGCTCTTATTTACAAGAGACGACTTGACCCAAAGAAGCGTTACATATTTGACCGTGACGCACATTCTCAATCCATACCTAATAACCTTTGTTCGCTTGTTTAAATTTAATTTTCAAATTGTTTTGTGCCAGTCGTTCTTAATACAATTTAAAAATACAAACTACATGTTGATCCTGTTCTCTTGGGATTCTAAATTTAAACGAATTTCCCGCCAATTTCAAGGCCACAGAGCACTAACGATGCACGATAATTAAATGCTAAAGTGCATCTCCGGTGCTCACTCGCCGGTCGCTGCCAACAACCAACAAACGCTCTCGATCGATACTAAATTAATTTTCAACTTTCTTCTAACCATATTTATTGTAATTTTTACCTGTGATAAAATTTAATTTAAGCGAATATTAAATTATATATTGTACTTTAAATTGAATTTCCGTTCATTTGTTGTTTATCGAGAATAGCTGTAAAGATTGAGTAACTTGGCTTTTACGACATATATTTATATAAGTTCAGGATATGTTTAAATAGTGAGAAACATAAATAACAAATTAAAACTTTAAAATGTTAATTTAATCTTTATGGTATGAAGTTCTTGACGTATTTTTTTAAATTTATTATAATTTGTATTTTAAAACATGAAATTTGTTAGATCTCATTGGTCTAAAATATTTTATGCTTAAAAACACAAATAAAATGTTATATTTCAGTTTTATACAAATTTATATGAAACGAATGCGATGTTTATAGGACCTTTGTTAATTTTCTGTATTTTCTTAGTCCTTAGTTTATTTTCTTAAATATGATTTATCTACGTCATTCAAAAGCGTAACATTACCAGACATAAAAATGTTCTTGTCCATTGTTTCATACGTGACTGCAAGCCGCAAACCGCGAATTCGCGTCACTCGCAATGGCAACATTAAAATTTCCACAGGAGGCGATGCGGCGTTGCCATAAATCCCCCTGTATCATATAATGTGAGAGTTTTTATTGGCGGCAACATTCATTACCAAACAATTTATAGCCGGCCCCGGCATTATGAATATGAGATCGGTTGCTTTCCAAACTGCTGGTAAATGGGGGTGTTACATTGTAATAGGTGCGTTGTTACGATATCATGATCCTGTTAAAGTTTTGTGTGGAAATAAAACACTGGGCAGCTATGACGCGTTTCGTTATTATAGGAATTTGTAACGGTAATTTAGATGGATGTTTGTTACTATTTCAAGCACTTTAAATGGACTGAAGTTTGTCATGCAGGTAGATAAGACCCTGAATAGACACATATGACATATTTTAAATATAAGATTACATTATTTAAAATTTTCATAAGCTTTTTATTTATAGAAAATTATAGCGTTTATAACTGCAGAGCACGACTATTAGCAAGTGAAATAAAAAATAAAATTACAGGGCGAAATAAGTTCGCAAGTGCTACGAAACAATTCTGCCGTACCACGCATAGGATCATAAACAAGAATTCATTATCGCTACTACAATGTTTGCGCAAATATAACAAATAGGCATTCCTTTTTATTCTTGCGTTTTTTCACCAAATTAGTCCACGTCCACGCTATTAGTTACTCGAGAGTGGGACATTTTTTCATTTATATTTCGAGCCTTTGTCCGCCTACGGAGTTATGACGGCGATATTTCCACCCGCGTATTATAATAACAGTCATTCAAAAAGCATGTCACAATAGCATGTTAGCTTGTAATCAGCGCTCAGCGTAGCCACATTGATAACTGCTAATTAATATCTTATAGCCTACCACTTTCTGTTACCCTGGTAGTGTGGATCTTTTACTGTCAAACCGTTTAAACCATTCATTTTGTATGACGATTGTTAAATGTTTATTTGTCTATCAAATTTTCGCTTGCAAGTCAATCATTATTCCTTACAAGGTGTGCAAATTATTTTGTAGACAACGCTTACCTAAAAAAAGTACTAACTTCGTTTCAATGTTTTTCTGTGTATCCTTGATGTATGATAATAATAATATCCCTCTATCTTATTCAAGAGAAAAGGTTTGAAAACCACAATTATATTATATATGTTACAGTTAAAACTAGTTGGTAGTTAGAACGCGTTTTTCCAAGTTAGAACTAGTTTTAACTAAACGCCTTTGTTAATACTAGAATTGACTGAATATAATATCAGTTAAAACTAGTTTCTGCAATACGAAATGCGTTTTCCCGAAGCGATTTAGTTAAAACTGTTCCGA
>DWAJ01004100.1:0-13546 GCA_018238005.1 Eurema mandarina
ATAAACCTCAAACTCTTTATGTCGAATCAAAATCCGCCTAAGTCGAAATCCTCCATAAGTTGAAAACTCTATAACTCGAAATTTTTGGCGTCTCCCTTGATGTTCGACTTATAGAGGTTCGACTGTACTTAAAGTGATTTCAAAGGTCAAGGTTCGAAAGGGTAACTATTATTTCTTTTGGCTCGCTTCCAAAGGTAAAGATCTAGATTCTGGGCGAATGGCCAGATATTGAATTGTAGGCCTTTTTATAATATCAGCAATTTGTAAATTATACGTTTATTTTAAAAATGCTGAAATACAACATATTGCGGTTTAAATATTTTAATATTGAATTATTTTATAGTCGCCTAATTTATAAAAACCACCTTGATTAGTATTCTTTTATAGCCTGGCTTATCTGGTTCTCTTTTAATCATATTTCAAATACACATACATACTACAATTCAGTCCACATATAAATATCACGACTGAAAAACAGGAAACAAAAATCGCAACTCAGTTGCGATGGGAATCTTATATTTACATATAAAAGAGATCATCTCGGTGGTTATTTTTAAAATATTTTAAAAGCTGCATTATAAGACTTTCTGGTAATATCTGCGAACAACTCTAGTGGAAAAGAAATATGGAGTTCACTTCAGTTTTCATAAGGTTTAGTAGGGTTAGCGGGTGAATTACCGAGTCATTTTACATATTATTTTCTTCTTATAGTTGAGATCTCTGAAATATTGTAATATGCTTGTTACCACAAACATGTTTTACTTAATGGTTATACCTATCGAGACAAGTTCCATAAACCAAGTTGGTCACTAAGCTAGCAACCAAAGCATAAAATTTAATAATTCACAAGTTATAATTTATATTTTCTTTACCTTTTCTCTCGTTAAAAAGAAAGGTAAACTTATACCTAAAGAAAATATTATAAATAAGAATATGTGTATGTCTGACGAATCTAGAATAAGTTAAAAATGTTAACACAATAATGGCAGTATATTTTACACGAACTTTTGTTATATTATTATTTAAAGGATAGCATTTCAAATAAATATACTCAGAACTCGCTGCAGCATACAAGTATTTACTTAATTTACTCCCTGAATGTGAGGAAGCGTGAAATCCAGATACATCTAATATATTAGATGAAAGACTCGACACTTCAAATGTTTCATTTCACTTCAATGAATCCCTTGAAAACGGAAATTTCAAAACTACTTCAAACGAACAACATATTAAATTCGCTAGGACATTTAATTGAAAAGTATTATAAGTTAGCTAGTTCGTAGTGACTGCTAACATGATAATAGAGTTATGTTTCTATGATATTCATTTTTTTCTTTAGATTATTATCCTACTAACGACGCACACCACAGACACACACCATTGATTTTAAAAGCAGTTTAAAGTATATAAAATTAGTGTAGTAGATTAAAAAGTCAGGTGTACGTTGCCTGTTTGCTCAAAAAGAGAAGAACTATCGTGGACTGGTATTACCTCTTTGCATTGGAGAAGTCCTTGTATGTAGATACTAAAGTACTCAAAAACTGACACGTTTTCATTTCAAAACAATATAATAACTTTAGTTACAAATTCTATCAAAATAAATCATCATAAACAGACACAAGCGCATCGTAATTACACAGATCAGTATCGCAGAGTGACCACCAATAGTTATATAGAGGAAGACTTGTGCACCCACGCCAAATGTAGCCTTCACTCCTTATTGCTGTCACACCACAGATTTCATCAGCTGCACACTCTTCTATTGGCAATGCTCCTCTGGAAATTAATTTGTTAGAACAATAGTTTTAGTATATAAAGTCATTTATTAATTAGAAACTAATCTCAACCATTAGAAAAAAATACATATAAAATCTGCATTATTAACTAATACCTTCTTCTACACTCTATCCTTATCTTAAGACGAGAATATATTTAATAAATTTGTAGTAAATAAACTACCACTATTGTGATGCTATAGAGTACACAGGTGACTAAAGCTTTATTTAACATTTTGCTAAATATTAAATTACATAAGGCAAGTATTATAGAATAAATAAATATTAAACTATTCACCAAATGATATATTATGCTAAACCTACAGAAGTACAATTACATTATATGATGAACATGTAAAATACTTACATGTTACCTTCCAAACAATTGGCACTGTCCACGACGTCTGCACTTTTCACAGTTTCATTAACTTCGCATCGCAAACAAGACATATCACTAAAGATAGACCGTCTAAACCGTTTTGTTCGAGACATTTCTATGACATTTTCAGTCCAATCCCGCTTTGAAGAAAATATGTGTGGCATTTCAGAAATGGCGATGTAATTACAAAGGTTACAAGAACACGCGAATGTAGTGACATTGCGGTTTATATTAAAACAGCCTCGGTCAATCAGACCAAAGGGTGTGTGCTGTGAATAACATAGGTCTTCCTCCTGATCGCACACAACTGAGGGAATCCTGGAAAGAATACCAAAAACGTAAGAAATATTTAACGTACCACTTAAATGTACTTTATAACAATAACATTACAAATTATCAAATATTTACGATACACAGAAGATCAATAATAGGCAACGATGAACAACTATTGAAATGGCCATTGAAATGTACTTACAATTTATTTTTCGGGTCGGTACAGTCTTCTACATCAAAATTGTTGCAAAGTATACATGATTTTCTATTTGTTATGTTACTAATTTCACTTGGTAGTGGAGATTCTGTAGTTGACACATCAGATTGCATGGCGATTAAGGCTACTTCTGCAACTTTATTATCCGCCTTGTTAATAGCGATCAAATCTTTAGTTAGATTTAATAATTCATTCTTTATAGTAAAATCTTGTATCAAAACAGTTGTCACAACATTTTCATCAACGGTTACTTCTATTAGAGGCTTGTCAGTTGTAATATTGTAGTCAGGCTCAGAATTTTCTTCACTAGATTCAGAAGTGACTTGCAATTTTAGTAAAGACGCTGTAGTCTCGGAACTTTTTGGGATTGAATCAATAAATACCGTTGGTTCGTTCTGTGATCCAAATATTTTTTGCACGTTTTGAACCAAAAACGACACAATATTTGAGGTATCTTCTTCGTGAGGGGTGGTCTCCTGTGGAACTTCTTCCACTTGCCGACGAAAGTTCTTGAACGTTGATATGTTTATTTCTTTGTCTTCAGTACAATTTATGAATGGTAACCAAATAAATAATAATATTATAGCGATGTTCATTTTTTGTCTAATGCATCACATCAGATATTTTCTATTTGAACGTCAAAAACCTATTTGAATGACATAATGTCAACAGTTCCATAGAAGTAAAAAATATTTATTATTACATGCGGTAATTAAATAATTTATTCATTGAAACGATGAAACATAAAAGTCCTAAAATATTGTAAAATATACAGGTAGTATTCAATGCAGCATTTGAAACTAAGGATTTTTTAGATATGCGAGGAATATCCATGTCCATATCATTCCAAGATCTATGTTTATCTTTCATTCGTTTAGATAATTCTGGATTGTTGAAGAATTGATTATTACAAATTGTTTGATTGCAAAAGTAATACATCGAATTGAATGCCGGTATTCCAACGCAGCCTCTTGATACAAAAGCAGCGCTAAAATCGATGTTTGTAAAACAAAGTTGCTTTTCAGCGCAAACCATGTATTCGGTACTGGAAGTTAGAATAAACACATTCATTCATTGGGATTTCATTCATTTTTTATTTTGATTTTCATTTGTGATTTTTTTTGAATAGAAATATTAAATTAATGACGTTACGATAAAGTAATTAAATTTTACACTATATAGAATACGTAATAACCTTTCCATTTTAACTATATTCTATACAATGGCAATTATTCATGAATTAGCAGTTTAATGAAATATTCTAGTAATTAAGGAATAATAACAATAAGAAAACGCTATAGCAAAATATCTCTTAACGATTTCATGGTAGAAAATTACTTACTTTTTACCTAACATGCAATTTTTGTCGGCAGCCTGATTAATACCTTTGGTCTCACAAACTTTACACAGAAGATCTATTCCTATATTCGTTGTTTGTAGACGCTTGTTATCGTATTCCCAATCTCTTATTGTCTTGTATTCGTAGGAAGCGGTGTCATCAAATGGTTTGTCATTGCAGAGCGGACATTTGCATATAAATGTCCTATTTAACCTGCTTCGGGACATACAGCCCCTCTTTATGTATTGTGGGTGTAGCTCAGTAAAACATTCATCCCCGTTGGCACAGCTGACTAAATTTCTACTGCAAGGTTTTATTAAAAATATATAACAAAAAATAACTATTTTGTTCAAGCTAGTCCGACGCGACTTTACACTACTCGACCCTTTATTCTTTACTTAAGAACCGTCCTTGTACTTCAATAATATTCTAAAAAAAATTCCAAATCGGTTTAGCTGTTATTAAGGTATGAATTTAGCTACATATTTGGAAATACCTATACATTTATTGCAGATCATTAAAGTTCAATTAATGTAAAGTGAAAATAAATAAGATAGATGTCCAAAACGATGCAGCAGTTATTATATTTATATATTTTATAACTGATTTCCCTTTAATAAAGATAATAAATATATTAAAAAATAGATACCTAATACTAAATGTAAGAAAAGGCTTACGTTTCACCGGAATAGCATTTGCTATCTTTCGATTCAGTCTCGGAGTCACACGACAAACATCTAATTCGTTCATTAACTTCTGACCGCCTTATTTGTCTTGTTGTATTATCTTTGGCCAAATTCTCAGTACGTGTTGCGTTTTCTTGATATTTTAAATGGATACCAGTGGTGAAATTTGTATTATCCTCAGGCATTACCGTAATCGTGGAAGGCTCACCAAAATTATTTTGCTGCGGTTCCATTGAAATTTTCTTTTGTTCTTTGATATTATTTGCATACTTGCCTCCGACGCTGGGGACTAATACGGATAATAAAAGAAAATTGAAAAGATTTTGGTTATTTGCATCCATCATACTATGCGACACGAATTCAAAGGTGGTCCAAAATGACAGTGACAAATACTCTTTTCAAAGGAGGTCGTACCGTACAACATACATAAATATACTTATTTTGCAAAAATAATATCTGAGGCCGCAGCAGATACACAAGTTAAGACCGTCTTAAACATTAACAGCTTAAAGGTTGATTGGCTACAGGGAGAAAATCTTTATAAGACTTATTGCCACTTTTATATTTTCTCGTTACCTATAGTTTAATACACACTCAATCACCACATCATAAAGCTTTAATTATAATTAAAATTATATTTAATATCTTAAGCATATGAATATTATCTTACTAACAAACTGCATTTGTTTTAGCTTTTAGAAATAATAAATGGTAAAAATGCTTCTGTGTTAATGATTATGCAAATCCTATATTAAAACCAGAAATGTTTGTAAAAAAGAGTTCTAAATCCCGTACATTTCAAACGACTTCCCCGTTTTTTCTGACGTTAAAATGTAAATCCACTTTTAGGTTGGAGATTTAGAAATTAAGCCTTTTGTAATGAAGTGGTTGCTTGGATGTTATTTCTGGAACGAAAAAGCCCTTGTTACAATTTCCTTATAATAAGTGCACTTCAGGAAAAAATATTGTAAGTATAATCCAACATTGCTATTATTTTATATTAAATAAAACGTTTTGAGTTTAATATACGTGTGCATTTCTTTGTTTAGAAGGAGAGTATACTTTATCCGATTCTGTATATCTTTATATTTCTTTTTAGTTGCCATTACTTCCTAATCCACTTTTAAGGCTACCCATGCGTTTGTGCACTTTGATCGCTTACCAGCAGACGGTATTTAAGCTTAGTTGACCTTCATAAAGAAAAAAATATCAGATTTAGTATATTGTATTGTAGATTTGTTCTTATTAAATATGAATGACACTGTTAATAACACAAGCAAAAAATAAAATCCAGCAGGTACAAAGATAATGTCTATACAGATAAACAAACTCAATGTCTTCATATCAGTATAGATAAGCCAAGTCACAAGCAATTATCCTAGCTGGATAATTAAATCAATATCAAAATTATCGATTAATTAATCACAGGGATGCTATTATTATGTCATCCAATTATGAAGCATTCGCGTCTATTTGAATACATAATTAATGTTGTATAGCATCCGGTATATTGATTAGCGATTGATTTTACACTTAATATATAAAATATATTAAAGCATTTATTTAAAAATGTGTGATAATTAATATTTTTTAAAATTTTGTCGTACAATTTTCCAGGATATTAGACACAATAATATGGTCAGACTCTAATCTATAAAGTTCGACAACACTCGCATTTCATACATATTTATCGGAAATTAATCTTTCATTAGCTTCCTTTTAACCAAAGGAAGGACCCTCGACCAGTCGAACCAATGACTGGCCATCCATTAGACCCTTCAATGGTTCGATGTCGAGAAGTTGTATAAATGCTAAGTCTCGAACAAATTCCATAAGCGCGATTCAGAACTCCGCACATTAGTAGAGGTCGTTTCCCATATACCTAACTTATTGTTTTTATTATAATACAGATTAGTCACTTACAAATTCCTTGTAGCCTTACAAGACGCATTCCTTCACATGTGACGATTGCCACTGAATCCTCAATGCACCTATAGGGTTACTCTTCGATTATTGCCTGTGAATGGACAGATAGATGTTGAAATTTCAGACCCGCCAATATTATATTTAAACATATCCTTTTATAAAGGCCCAATATTTGGTAAGATATTATAGTCTTACTTTAGTAATAAAAGTAAAATAGTAAATTCCAATACCATTATTAATTATAAATTAGCATTTCGTTTGATATCTATATAAGGTGAAAATGTATTTATATTTATGGATTTTGAACACGACGGCTTTCTTGTATGCTGTAAGTAGATTATTATTCTAAACCTCTTTGTTTAAAAAAACTATACTAGTATGTATAAATTGCTTTTGCTAAAAAAGCAATTTATGGCCCACACGACTATAGTCAATGGGACTATGGTATGTGTATAGTTTGAGCTATTTTATAATAATCATTATTCTTATGTTATATACTACCCTTAAATTAAGAAACCTATTAGAAAGAAAATAACAAATATTTATAGTATATTTTTTTATAAGAGCGATATGGTACGTCTAAACATTGTTAAGTCTATAGAATATTTTTCACAAACGCGTCCGCAACCCAATACCCAGTCCTACAGTCCATTGCATCGCTCGCCTGTTTCTCAGGAACACGTATACTTATAAAGAAAATAGCAACAATGTAATCCCTTGTAAATAAAAGAATCTACTCGTTTATCAACTATGCTAACTATAAAATAATAAATATGCTCTTCTAGATGAATACGATTTATTTGATGACTTGGATTAAAAATATCAACACAAATCTTCTTTCCATTCTTATAGCTAGTGTTTTAACCCTATATAGGTTTTTTAAAATCATATAAATGAATTCACATTGATTTTTCATTCAAATTGGTACATAAAATGACGATATCAAACGGTACACTAATTGTCTTTCTAATTGTACCCCTAGAATTAACCGCAATGCACTGGCCGGTCGGAATTGGCAATCAGTTAATGACTATGGAGGTGTTTGTTGTCTTAATGATTGTTGCTATTGACTCCGATGTATGGATAACACCCATTGTATAATATAAACCCAATTGCCCCTGTTTAAGGTGAGTATAACCTTAACCAATTCCTGTCTAATATAAAATTCATTAAATTGTTTTAAAAGTGATAACTTCGTGCGTACTAATAACTTTACAAGACTTATCGTAGATATCTTTTAACTGGAAAGGTTATGTTTTACATAGAATCAAATGGTTCACTAATTGTACAGCTAGAGTAGCTCGCAATGCATTGACCGAGCGGAATTGGCAATCAGTTAATGACTATGGAGATTTTTGCAATATCTTAATGATTGTTGCTTGCAAATCTTATAAAAGGTAAATCTAGAGAAATATATTGATATTAGGCTATTTAATTCTGTAGGAATAAAAAGGTTTCCCCATTTTTTAAGGTTAAAAAAAACAGATGGATAGCACCAACCTTCTGTTTACCATCTTTAAGATATACATTACAGGTTAATACAAGAGTACATTATCCCATTCAAAATTCAACAAAGTCGTTATTCTAATGTTGAAATACTTTATAATGCCTTTAAAATACTGAATAATTGTTACATTAAAGTTTTTTAATGTCTTAAGATACCATCGAAGATACGAACTAGGATTTTGACTACATTCAGTACAAATGAAGTCGAAAACTTAATTTTGTAGCGTCGGTTTGACGCGTCCGCGTCAGTGATCGCTTAAAGCTATAATTTGAGCGTTTCGGCTTAATTAGTAAATGAAAAGGGGAATGTGGTTACTCATTTTCCAAAATGATGTTGGATTTACTGACGCCAGTAATATATGAGGCGCTTTACAACTATAACGAGTCGTAATTTACTTTGAATCGTTTCGATTTCGGAAATTAAAGTTAAATAAAACGTTGTAAATAAATATATAGTCTATAGGGAATATTTAATTTAAATTGTTGTTGTTTGAGTTTATATTTCGTATTTAAAAATTGAATTGGTAATGTGTATGTATGTATACACAATACTAAAACATATATACCTAAACACGTATACATTATATAGTTTATATATATACCATACTTAGTGTGCCTCCCGATTCAGCCTTTCTATTTTAATTTTTTTATGAAAACTTGCAAGGAAGAAGATACATACTACTTAGAAATAAGGCCGCTTATAACATGGCTTCTGGTTTTTACATTTACTTAGTAATACAAACAGTAAATGTGATAAAAGGTAAATAAATAAAATAAGGACTAATACGCAGTTAATAAACCTGAAGACTTCCCGAATTTTGTATACATAGAAAGTGTCTAAGATATTAGGAGATACAAATAGTTATTTAATGGAATAAAAATAAATGGCAGCTGAGAAAATTTCAGAAACCGTTAACAAACAATAGAATTCAATAG
The DNA here is from genome assembly GCA_018238005.1 of Eurema mandarina. NCBI lineage: Eukaryota > Metazoa > Arthropoda > Insecta > Lepidoptera > Pieridae > Eurema > Eurema mandarina. Next base: position 9,038 of record DWAJ01004100.1, read on the forward strand.
CTTTCCGAACGTAAAAGTTCAATTGAAAATAGAAATGCTTATTTTGCTAACAGCGAGATTGAGGAAACAATTATATGAATCGTCTATGGACGGTTCAAACAGCACTTAAAAATATCTTTAGTACAAAAGGAACAAAACGTATTCCTCAGACCGAAGATCGTTTTCTTTACATTTTCTCCGCTATTATGTAGATTTAAAAAGCGCATCCACTTTTCTATTACCTGAAAACCCATCTGGTGCACCATCGCGGTATGTTAACTGGCCACGAGGCAACGTTAAACGTTGCTTTCATTAGATCGCACGAATGTTGTAAGCTTAACAGAAAATAGTTGTGGCTTCCTTATATTTTCACCTTGCATACAGACGCTATTATCGTAAAAATTAACGGGCATACTCGTGCATTATGCTCCCTTGAATCTCAAACGTCTGCATTTAATGAAACAAAGCATAAAGAACGTATGAAACAGAATTTAGATGGCGCAAAAATGAAAGAAAATTGCTCATATCTTACAATTTTATGGACTCGAGACGGGGTATTTTAAATTTATTTTATTGCGTATATTCATTTAGTTTTCAGTGCGAAGAGGGTTATTGTTACATTCACTACTATATAAAATTGATCGTTTACGTTTGAAATAAAATAAAATTCTTTGTGCAATTTGTTATGAACTTTAAAGATTTTCAATTTTCTTAAACAGAAAAAGCATACTTACGTAGGTACTATTTTATAACTCATTAAAAAAGAATCACACTGCAACTAAAAGACAAGAAAAATATTTTTTATAATTTATTTTGAAGAAAAAAATAATACTTTTTATTGTTAGACGTTTATTAAATTTTCATATCGCAAAGATTCTATTTAATCCTTTAAATCTAAATAATAACTAAGCAAGTTTTACGTCAACACTTAGTATGCAAGTTAAAACGAAACATAAAACCATACCGGTATGATCTGCAAAATTAAAGGACCATGATACAAATATTAATAGCTTGTAACAAAACATTACTAGCTAAATTGCAACATGGAAGGAGAACACGCACTGCGGTAGAAGCAACGAAAGGAATTTTATGCATATTATTATATAATAATGAGTGTTTTAGTCGTATACAAACTGTTCCAATTTATGAGTATCATTTATGAGTTTATGACATTATGAGTTCGTAAGGTTATATGGTTATAGATCTATTATACGTAGTATAAATTTTCGAAGTTACAAAGTCAACTACGAGTATCACAAATACTATAACTCTGTAAGTAGTACCTTTTACTAAATAGGTAGGTATAAATTATATCAACAGAACAAAATCGGAACATATTTAGTTGATAAATTCTAATGCTTATATTATTAGTAATTACTTATCCTTAATTATAATCAAGAACAAGGATAATTATTAAGAACAAAGTAGGATATTCCATCAAGAACAGAATAGTTTACACAAAGGCCATGTCTGAGTAAGACCGTCTCAAACGAGGAACAGCATTTGATACTTCATATTCGATTATTACTGCGCTTGCTAAAGGCAAGAAGCTTCTAGAATATTCTAAATCACGTGTCGAGTAACAAAGCTCTTGTCTGATACACTACCAGTATTTTGAAGTAGTACTTAATTTAAATTTTCAAATAACCACAAGGAATAGTTTTGTATTTAAAAATCCGTGTGCTTTTTAATGTGATTAAAGTGATTTAAATAGATACCTTTCTATGTGTATTTAAAATAATTTGGGTTAGTTTTTAAAGCTATACCGAATTTAAAAATAAAATTTTCCTTTAAATATAAAATATACCATATGCGAATAAACGAAACATTTTTAATCAATAAATAAATATACTTTTAGAATGCAGTCTATTAAAGCTTTCCATAATGCCAAAATTATTAATATTTTCCTTTTTGTTACTTTACAATTTATGCACGAGCAAAATAGCCCCTCATTTAATATAAATATAATATAATTCCACTAAACGCCGGTACTTATATCGAGTATATGAAAAATATCATCTCATAACTAGCTGTCAATCAAAATAAGTGGTTTATTATAGGGTAGTTTTCTACAGGTGCAAAAAAGACGTTTCGAGGCGGCTTATTAAAATTGTTTAACCACGCACGTTATTATGAATATTTTTTTCTTCATCTTTGTATTTAAAGAAAATCTTTATTTTAGTGTTGTATGAAATTCTGGTATATTAAAAGACAAGTACATAACGTCATTATATACGTGTCATATAATATACTAAGGTAAGGACTACGACATATTATATAGATCGCATGTAATTAATTGTATATATTAATTGGTATACATATCTCGGTTCAAGTAAAAGTTATTATTGTATGAACAGGTTTCGTTCAGATTTGACCTGCAACTCTCCCAAGAACATTACACGTAATATGCTTCTCTAACACGTAGGAAAAAGCAGAAATGCGAAGATAATTTCCCACATCTACCGATCTATGCTACTTGATACCGCAATTACTGAAGCATTCACCGTACGGAGCTAAACAATTTTGATGCACATTTAACTTATACAGGTTCTTCCTTCGTTACTTCACGTACAGATACTACAATGAGCCATACAAATTATCGCCGGTGCCGACATCTGAATCTCAGAATACTAAACATCCTATATCACATATTCCAATCAATCAAAATGCATCCTTAGTGACCAGCATTAATGTTTCAAATTCAATGCTACAATTGAAAGGAATAATTTTTTGTTTAAAGGGTCACCAGTCGGCGAATAACTCAGTAAGACATGATCATGACTGGTGGGCTTATGTTCCACACCTCGTTATATGTTAACTGGCACATTCGGTCACGACACGATGTTATCCGGCAAACTTCAAAATACAGTGTTATGTTGATGCCTCGAACTCATAATGAGACTACGTGACGTGTTCGCTTGATGTATTTGGCTCCTTATTTTGACGCTAATGATCTCTCCTTTGACACTTTTGCTTAGCTTATGGCTTGATTATAGATTTGTTTTTTATTTATTTATGTGTTATAATAGCTATTGCCAAAGCTATTTAGAAATATTTTTATAGTTAACTGTTCTTCCAATTGGACGCAAAACCCATTTCTTTTGTTGATGTAGGTACATATCTGCCGTTATTAGAATGCAAAAATTGAGTTTCTATTATAGAGTAGTAATTAATCTAACAAAATGGCAATAGAAAGTGGTAGAAACAATTTAAATATAATCATATAACGTCTTTAATTAATAAACATAAAACGCAATAAGAATAAAACGGATGAAAGGCCTTGACTAAGAAACCTGATTCGAAATTGGGTTACTTTGAATATATTTTACGTTTTCCGACACGTTATTGCTGACGAAGATAATATATTTAGTAGAACGTTTATTTCGAGATTGACGTTGAACAAGAAACAACAAAAGTAATAACATTTAATTTGACAACGTGTTTTACGATCGCAAGCAACATGTGGAGATTTTCCGAAAACGGTATCATTTCTATGTATACGATATTATTGCGGGTAATTATAATACCAATTAATACCTACTTTGAATGCGAAAGTTCGAATGAATAGATTTTTGGTACTCTTTTAAGTAAAAACTACAAAACGCATTCGTTAGAAATGCGATTTTTTGGTTAGATTAGACCCTGGAGCACACAGGATGTGATTCTTCCATCTTCCACATATCTTCAAATAAAGCTTTAATTTCGATGTTAAATCTGTTGTGTATTATAATTTTGAAATAAAAACGTTTAAAAAGAATTTAATATGATGATAGATTGTCTTTTCATTCAAGATTAAGATTGAATAGAAAAAATATGTGTAATATGTTCTCTAACTCTTGCAACTGAAATACTTTTACTTCCGAATAATACCCATTACAGTCGATCAAAGCGCATTAACGATGTATCTCATGTATTCCCTTTTCCAAGTAAAATTAGCCTAGTTATTACGGATTCGAGGTAATGCAATAAGCAAGTTTGCATAAACCATTGTGCTAACAGATACACATACGGATTGACGTTGATGTGACTGGTATGTTTAAACCTTTACAACTGTTTTAAGCACGAATTCAACCTTTGACGATTCCTGGTAGTGTTATTGAAATTTCATTTTGATTAGAAATAATTGTTAATAAAAAAATATATCGGGACGAGTGAATCTTAATAAAACCTTTAATGTGAAAGTGTGCTAATGTCAAACCAATAGAAACACTATGGTACCTATGTTTGAAACGTTGTTAATGCAGGAAAACTGTTTTGTAAATTACTTAAAGAAACTATTTCTTAGCGAATTTTGTTATACAACTATATACCTGAGTATTATGATTTGTCTTAACAACAATAGCCTTTGTGTTTATATTTGACTAGCTGTGCCCGCGACTTCGCCCGCGTAGATAAGTGACTTTGGGCAGCATATTTGAAAATGCCTAACCCGCGCCAACAGTTCAGCAAGTTCAACGTGATTCTTTAAATTGCCATAACTTTTTCATTTATTAACCGATTGACATGAATTAAACACTAAATGTTTAGTGA
>DWAJ01004101.1:0-13546 GCA_018238005.1 Eurema mandarina
TACCTGGTTGCCTGGAAGAAATGGCTTATAGCCATAAGGCCGCCTTTTACATGTGTCTTTTTCTGTATTTTCCTTTTTGTATACTATGTTATGTTATAATGTAATAAAGAATAAATAAATAAATAAAATAAATAAATAACTCTGTAATATTTATTTAATAAACCTGCAAATTGGCCTGTGACTATTTTCCTTCATGGCCAGTGGAACACGTGTGTGTTTTTCCCGTAAAATAATAAAATTTAAACTACAATTTGAAATATTTTGAATCAAAACGCGCAACTTCTACCTCCCGTGCCATACAGCAGCCATCTTTAATCGCAAACGCACATCCAAAATCCAAAGAGCATAATGTACATAAAGGGAGCAATTAAAGCCGTTTACCGCTGACGTTGTCATAAATTGGATGGATTTATCGCCCGACTCTTTTGAATATAATAAAACAAAAACACAAAAGAAGTATATGAAATTCTGATTTATGATACACAACAATGGACAGTTCTATTATACTTGGTAATGTTAGATTTAAATTAAATATAAATAAACTTCGATAACGAGAAAATAACAACAATTATAATGTTTTGCAAGTTTAAGCACCTTCGAATAGAAAAAAATATTGTTTAAGTCTATTTCAATAATGGCGCATTTGCCATTACCTAGATTATGAACTATTCTTTGTGAAACTTTCTCATAAATAAATTTAGTTTGAAGCCACCATACACAGTAAATTATCTTTCGCAAACGGCTCACTCCCAACAAAAGCCGTGCAATAGAAACTTATCGGAAAATAATTAAAGTAAGAAAAACGAATTGTGTCCGTTATATAATCTCATTGAAATGGAACTGTCTCACTATGAGATATTCTAATCCACATTAGGATCAGGCGGGCAGATATGACAAGGAATAATCCCACTCTTAATTAGAAAGGTTACTCGCCGGTGAAAATGAGAATTTTACATCTTATATACTTTAATTGAAATCTGTGCAAATCCATGGATTTGTTTAAGAAAAAACTTTCAAACGTTGCTACCAATATGTGGTAGCATTTAGAACAACTATGTACATCTTATTATATTATATACTAGCTGTTGCTCGCGACTTCGTCCCGGTTGATTTGTTTTTCCATTATTTCTTCGCTCCTAACAGTCGCAGCGTGATGTTATGTAGCCTAAAGCCTTCCTCGATAAATTGTCTATTCAATTAAAAAAAAATATTTTTAAATTCGAACCGGTAGTTTCTGAGATTAGCGCGTTCAAAAAAACAAACAAACAATCTCTTCGGCTTTATATATTAGTTTAGATATAGATACAAAACTTGCGTAGTTCTTGTCTCCGTGACATTATAAGTATAAAAATTATCCTGTGTTAGTCCAAAGTCTAATGTAACTATTTCGCAAACTTCTTTTAAATCCATTCTTCTAACAAATAGTTGGCTTTCCATTCCAAAAATCGAAGGCAAAACACAAAAATATAAAACAGTTCATTGTTCTCAATTTCAATTCTCTGAAGTCCATATTGCTTTAACCATATTAATCTTATACTAGGAGCTGTACAGTAACACCACTGCGGCAGACTAGTCTCGAAGGATAGCCTTAATTTATTAATAGATTGTTTATTGCTGAAGGCGTCCTTGCAAATAGATCACTCTTAAAATAATAATACGCTACGAACAGCCTGAACTGAGACATAAATTTTATGGGATTAAAGGGGTGACGTAATAACGGTTTATCGCCGATGAAAATTTTGGTAGTTATTTTTATGTGGCTTCGCTTTATGACCCAAATATGTTTGCACGATTTCAGATGGGCTTAGTGGTAGTGGTTAGAAACGATGTATAAAATGGGTTAATGGTGTGTTTCGTAATATTATATTTCATTCAATACTATTATTATGATACTAGTCTTAAATTATGATTTCTCAAATTTTATGAGAAGTATGGTTAAAGAAAAAGGGCAGACCAAAAGCTCGCTGGGCAGATACATCGAGACATACCATGATGTAGATGTAAGTTGCAGGAAAAAACTGCATCATACGACCATAAAATAGAAACAAACAGATGTATTTATTATTTAGATCGCATGTAATTCTTATATTTTATGTTATTATGTTTTGTGTATGTTTCGTTTCGTTTAAAAAAATATTTTGTATAGATATTCAATGCAATTTTATCTTTTTCCTGCCACCATTCTTATCTCAACATAACCGCACACTATTTGCAATTCACGAGGTGTCGAAGCACTACAAGCCATTAATATACAGTTTCATAGTGAACTTTGATTAAATATTCTGTGCAATATCCAATTCTCACAACGTAAGCAACATTTGTTGGGAACAGAAACTAGGAAACTGTAAGTGTCACAAAGTAATACATTGGACGAAGTTTAACACTTGAGGCGGCGCGGACTACGCCAGAGTTCGTTATATTGGTTTAGGATAACCTCTTTCGAATAAAATTCCTTCTCAGTGTAATAGATATGTACATTTGTTTTGTTAGAAAGATTGTCTGTAAGGAGAATTAGTCTATCTACTAATTCAGTGTCGGGAATAATGACAGCTTAGCTTAATATCTTTAAACCGTCATATAATCTACCCAAGAACGTCAGAAATATCAGACATTTCAATTCTACTTAGTATTTGACACTGAAGTCCCAAGCCGCCGATAAAATCTAATAAGACGCAAAGAAATTGGGATGTGATGCAAATAGATTTTTAATCAATTTACCGCCAGAGCGTCCGCCATTTTGTTGGGCGGTTAGCTGGTTTGAATTTAGAACGCACTGCTCGGGCTCCATCAATCATGGGACGACTGGCCCGTGCCTGACGTAACAAATTATGATTGAGATTTATGCCCCTTGTCCAAGGTGGGAACGTCTCTAACGACGAAATAGGTAACTCACTAATTAAATTATTCACGACGATTCTTAAGTGCAAAATATAAGGGGACGCTTAAAGACTCACTTTGAATAAAAAATGCAATATCATACAATATTTTAAGCTCAACTGTAAAGCAATGTAGCTGAGCAAAACGCTAATTAAGCTACCTTTTGTAACTTCACATTTTCCAGACCCGATAAGCGTATGAATACGTATTTTTCCCAAGATGTATGAAGGCGAGAACCTTAGAACCTTTGTATCAGCCGGTAACACTATCGAATAAATGGTTCAAGAGCACTGCATTGTTGGGTTATCTGAAACGACGTAGTTGAGCGCCGATAGAGGATTCCATTGAGTTTCTGAAATCGATACGCTCTTATCAGGAGCTGGATGGGAGCTTCTGAATTATCACGGCTTAGGGATTAATAATTTATATTGAACACGTGGGAAGCTTTATATGCTTGTTGGTATGTTACGACGTCGTTAATATTATCGACTGTACGTTTGTGACGGAGAATGTTATTTTCTTATGTATGATTCATATATTCTGTTATGTTTGATGGCATTTACGTTGGAACGAATTTATGTAAATATTTGCTATTACCTTTGATCTTATTTCTAAACGTCCTGCTAAATTGCTAAATATCTGGAAATATAAGTAAGCAAGAACCTAGAAATCTTTAACTTAATTAGTATCAAGTAATAAAGAACCATATTTAAATAAACGTGTTTAATCTGAAGTCTCGAATGCAGCATTATAACATCATACGTAGGTATTACGTATTTGATGCAACATTCCAGTAATTTTGCCAGCTTTGAATACATCAAGGCATGAGGTGCTAAGCCGTGATGCGCTTACCGTATTTCAATCCCGATTGTCGATTGCCATCCCAGGATAAGGGATTGATAAGCTATCACCCGCATACCAATATAGTTAAATACGGTTATGTAATGCGTGAGTTACGTCTTCTCTCAACAATTCTAGATTGTTCTAGAAAAGTATCAAATTATACGTATATAATTTGAAACTTTTTCATCAAATTAACTTTTAAGGATATTATAAAGCGTAAGTAAATCTGACAACGTATTACTTATAAGAAAAAGTACTAAAATAAAATTGAATGGTATCATACAACACTGTTCAGGTTATGTGTTTTACACGTTGCTTGACTAAATATATCGATTTTATTTCTCTAACACAGCCTTTAGGCCTTTAATGGTTACAATTTTACTGGGCTAATGAGTCTTAATATCTTATGACTCAGAGTGGGGAGCGTCAATGTAGTGCACCCCTGCCCGGAGCAAAGTTCTGGGTAGCACTACATTGGTTATGGGCTGGCGTTTCTCTTACCATGAGGAGGGCGGCCAGCTCGTCTCACCACTTCATAGAATAAAAAATAAAAAAAACAATTTGTGAGCTCATAGTACAGGTATACATAGTGCATCGTATTAACGTATGCAACTTAACATGAAGATATAAAAAATTCCATAAGAATATCGATCTTCACTCGACTGTGGCAAAATGCAGGAGCCATTGTGCTTCCATTACGGAGCCCCCAGGCGACAGACGAACGAATAAATATTCATGAGAATAATTCGACAGATTCCCTTAACGATAGCACGTCAAAAAGCGGACACAGTCGACTCGCTAACACCGCAAACTCGATTAAAGTTGCTATCTGATCGGCATGTTTTTAATAACGAAAACTTGTTTGCTCAACGCTATGTACTAAGATTCGAAATATTCGGAAGATTCGAGACGATTTAGGGATCGATGAACGCAGTGGTAATACCGCCTGATGTGTCAGAGATCGTAGTTTCAATGCCATATCTGAAAAAAAGAATATTTAAAATGAATCCCTTAAGAAATATAATGAATACTTCTAATAATATTTATTTGTCTGCAGTTAACTCAAAATTTACTTACAAATGAAACTCGAAAATAAATTTCTATGAAATAAGTATTTTTGCTATGCCCGCTATCAATTCTAAAGCATTAGTTTATTCTTAATTTCGTTATTAAGTACGTCAACATTAATTAGCGTTGTTTTAATTTTTATCTTTTTCCTAATTCCTTTCGTCATACAACTCCTACAGACATGTTACTTTCATAAATATTACAAACACTAATAATAAGTCTTACAAAGGTACTTCTAACTATAAAAGTCGAGCGCGGTGCCTAACGTTTCTTCGTATCAAAAGCTTTCTCAAAGTTTATATCACCCACTAAATGTTTTATGACCTCACTATAAGGCATTAAGTAAATTAACGATAACCGCCAGTCGTAATCAAAATTGTTTTAATGCTCCAATATAACTTGCATTTACTGATAATACTTAATTTCCTGAAAGAAATCATTTCAATAATAAGTTTGAGTGTGTTAAAAACCCTTTGTATAAAAAGGGTAAATTTATTAATTAATAAATGTTTTTAATTCATCTAATAAATATATAAATTAATAATTAATAATAAATATATACTTGTATTCATTTAATATAAAGTGCCTTTTCTACGATGCATAAAGCAAATTCTTTTGTCTTGTCTGTCCTTATATTTCTCTGTCTGTAAGGGATAAACTTAACAAAATACTGAAAAGACTGCTTTTTCTCAATAGATAAAGTAATTTAAGCAAACTTTAGGCTTAAGGTACAACAGGAATGGAATTACAGAGTAATAAAAAAATATAATTTTCATCCAAAAAATAGCAAACATTTTCCACTAAAATTCCTAGATATCGTTATAATAACAGAAAAAGTTTACGTATCCAATACCTTTTAACTATTCTCGTAAGTACGGAACATGTGACAATATTTGGCCAGTTATATTTCGTTCGAATAATGAGATAATATTATTCTATTAGGATAAGGCATTAACGAGATTGGCACTGCTATACGTATTCTACGAACGTGTTGATGTTATGTGGCTCAATAAACAATTCCTAACCTAGATATGTGAGCCTAATTATTACATGGTAAAACAAAGTCGCTAGTCTGTCCCTATGTATGCTTATATCTTTAAAATTACGCAACCGATTTTCACGCGGATTTCTTAATAGACATATAATAATACGCGCGAAGAATGATCATATTATTATATGCGTGTGAAGCCGGGTCAGGGCCCTAGTTATAAAATATTGTTTAGTAAATGGATTTCTTAATTCGAATTCTATGCCATTAGTACATATGACGACCGCTTGGCGCAGTGGTAACACAACTGCTTTCTGCGCAAAAGGGTCGTGGGTTCGATTCCCACACCGGAAAAATATATTTGTAATTAACATTTGCATTTTTCTGGGGTCTGGGTGTTGCTCTGTATTGTATGTATGTATTTACAAAAGAAAAGTATGTATATGTAATTCATTCCGTAATCTAGTTGCCATAACACAAGCTTGGCTTAGCTTAGAACTAGATGGCGCTGTGTATAAATGTCCTGAAAATATTTATTATTATTACTATATAATAAATGACAACTTATTTACTTATGATATTTTTGAAACCTGTCTTTTATATACAACTTAAGAAATGAACTATTTAAATATACCAGCAAGTATTTCATTAATCTATATAAATAAAAATGAATTGCTGTTCGTTAGTCTCGCTAAAACTCAAGAACGGCTGAAGGGATTCATCTTATCTTGGTCTTAAAATATTCGTGGGAGTCTAGGGAAGGTTTAAAAGTTCAGAAATTTTCGAATAATTGCCCCGAAAACTATAAAAACAGCCCTTTTCTATTTACCATACAAATATTAAAAGTCAATTACAGAGTTTATTACTGATCTGATGTCACGTAATATAATAGAGTTCTTACTATTTACCCACTGTTATACCCTTATAATATTCGTGCAAAGCCGGGGCTGCTAGTTATTGAATAAAAGTAACAGTTCACGAATTATAAAATTTGCTTGATTTGTGACTAAGGTAGGTACCACTATATTATAACAAAACTATTTATCAAATCTTTTGTTTCTACAAAAGAATTGTATACCAAAGTTCGAAGAAACCATTAGAACTAAATGGCACAATGATTTTACGGACCAACGCCTACGACGTACCATAGCTATCGCATATATTATATACATTCTTGGTCTGAAAACTAAACGGAGTATGGCCAGGACAGATTGGACGCCTGCCAACCGCCCTGCGGTATGTGGTCCTCAAGGACTGCTCTGATTATATAATGATTGCTCGATCTATGTAGCTTGACCGTAGATAAGCCATAAGCCCTTAACCACAATGTAAGATAGACATCTTAGCTACACTTATGTCAGAAAGTGATAAATTTTCTAAGATTGTGGTGTGTGGATTTTTCAAATGATTTTGATTCTAGAAAAAATAAATTATAAACTGCTTGTACGTGTTTTGGTAGCGACACACACAAGTAGATACAAATTGATGATGTGGCTTCAATTGTGGAAAACGTACCAAGAAGGGAACTAAAGAGAGTAGTAGTAGTAAGTAGAAAGATATGAAACATTTCTAACAGCTCGAAACGAAAAAACATTCTTAATTGGCCGGCTTTCTTTGAAAAGATGGTGTTGTAGCGACTATAAAGACCACGCCAAATTGTAAATCGAACTTATCATATTTATTCAAGACTTTGAATATATACTACCACTGCTTAATTTCGAACTATTGGTGCCTGACAGACGCCCAGTCAGTTGTTCAAATGGTCGACATCCCCACATCTTTACAGTCCTATGCGAGCCAACGCATTTTACCTTAACATTTAGCCTTTTACACATAACATTTTATACTTTCTATAAAAATTTAATACTTACTTAAATTAATTCAACGTTCTAGCCGACGTATTCAAACGGCTACTTATAGCCAAATAGAGGTAATAACCCCAAATTAATTAAGCTCAAAATCCTAGCACATTGCAGTATGTATATATCTGTATATGTCTAGATGTGTAGCACCTAGGTGCGGGCTGAGCGCACTCGTTAATCTTAATGCAAATTCGTGCCAAGCTAATGGCGCCCGTATTTTCTGTTTACATGTCTTATTTCAGTGCTAATAATTTGGAATCCTTTGGCATTGTTTGTTGTTAAACATATTATATCACTAGTTGACGACTCGATGCTTTGTTGAAGTATTTGCCTATGAATCAAAATTTATAAATTGAAAATTAGCCTGGTTTGGACTTTTTAGTTTCAAGAGCACTGTTTATAAGCCGTCAGGGCAATATAACATTTCTTTGTTTAAAATTAAATAGGAAGCAAAGAAACAGGCGTGCCACCTGGTGGAAAGTGGTCATCACTGCCCATGAACACTCGTGACGTGTCTCTGGAGTAAGTGGCCAGCATTTTAAGAAGAAATACACTATTCTTTACGCAACTCAAGTCATATCAAATACTAGCTGTTGCTCGCAACTTCGTCCCCGTTGATTTGCTTTTACATTATTTCTTCGCTCCTATTAGTCGCAGCGTGATGTTATGTAGCCTAAAGCCTTCCTCGATAAAGTGTCAATTCAATAAAAAAATAATTTTTCAATTCGAACCTGAGATTAGCGCGTTCAAACAAACTCTTCAGCTTTATATATTAGTATAGATATATAGATATTACGTCTAACGCTTTTCCATCCTTACAAAGAATATCCTCTGTATTTTAAACGGTTTTACGAGTAACGTTGTACGAGTATTTAACGCTTTTACCAATATCTGCATTACTCAGCAACAGTCCTTTCAGTCGTTCGACGCTTCCCGATTCCCGCTTCATTACCCCGGGGCACACAATGCGTGATTCCCATGAGAGGAAATTATGGAATTTTCCCAACTTCCCAACGAAATTTTATCTTTATAAAGTTATAAGAATGGCATTTTAACAAGGATAAATATTTATCGTTTCGGTAATGCTGGAAATGTGTTTCGCCGCTTTGCGAGTATTGTCAATTCGGAGTTGCGAAATTTATCGATCGTATTTACATTAGCTTCTATTGGTTTATATTTCAATATAACTTTTTCAGTTATTTTGATGAATTTAAACAGAATTCATGGGAGAACGTAATTGGTAAATAATGGATTTGTTAAAATTTTAATATTTGTTTCACTTAGAAGTGATAAAATGCAACTAGAAATGTGATAACTGTTTTTTCCACTTTCCTTTCTTATTCTAATCTCAATTTATTTTATCCTACTCTCTTTCTTCGTTCTCCTTTTTAAGTGTAAAAACGCATTAGTTATATTCGTAGTCTATGAACTGCGGAGGTGATTGCTTAGCAGGCAACACCACTGCTTGAGTTTCTCACTATAACTGTTGCAATAAAATAATACTAAGCAAAAATTGGGTAAACCTAATCAAATATATACCCTATTAGGTCCTGAAAAGCCATGTTAGAATCAAAGAAACAATACAACGTTACAGATTGAATAACATTGTCTATTTACGTTCAGAAGTATTCGATAAAAGTTTTCAAATCAAAAAGTTTATCGAAGTGTTTTTCCACTTCGTAAGTGAATTTTATTGGAATAGCAAAACCGTTGTACGCGCTGTGAACGATTCTATGACGTCATTTCTACATGGCACGATTTCTACGTACCAACATACATATTACCATTTGATGCTCACATAGAACAGTTTTCTAGAAAGTGTCTGATAGTAAACGTTGAAAACAATTTTATTTGTAGGAGACTTGGTGTTCCTTTCTTTACAATATGTTTGACGTTAAAACAGATAGGGTATTCAGTAAAATATTAGAAGCATCTTCTTAATACAACGTTTAATATTCATGGTTTTAATCTTCAAGACTTAGACATTTGTATACAGACTTTCATTCCCGTATTTTAACCCGTTCCAGTCTAGACTATCTCAGTACGAAATTTCATCTTAATCGGATTAGTGAATTGTAAAATCGAAATAAACAGCACTACGAGTACTTTCACGTTTATAATAATATTAATAAGAATATTAGTGACTATTGTTATAATTAGTTTAGTATCGGGGCGAGTGTGTATCATACTCAGTCCACTTTAAATAATAACTGTATGCATTATTTAAAGTGGTACAGCGTTTTATGTTAATGAACTATATCGAAATTAATATTCAATGTCTGACATTTGGCCGTGTTAGCTGGTAATCTAGGAAGGGTTGAGCCCTTTCAAGTATTAAGGAAATATTATAGAGGTATATTATTTGGTATTATTAGTCTACTAGCTGTAGGTAGTTTTAATAAGGAATCTTACGTACGCCGCGCTCTCCTCGAGAAAGAAGGAGGCGATTATATCGGACAAAATGACACAAAATGGTACCACTACCGGTTAAAACTACACGGAGGGACTCGCGACGACGCGATTCGCAGTCCATAGTGAGTTCTAGTTAGTAGCCTATGGTTTCACACACATACAACGGCGACTAAATCTTACATAATAAACGATAGTATTTTCCCCTTCTAAGTTCTCTTAAACATCACTTAAAAAACCAGCCAGAATTCGCATTTCATATAACTAAAGAATAATGAGCAATAAGCATTGATTATAAGATCTATGAAATTCAATTTACGTCAGCATCAAACCAGTCACGGCTCAGGAAAATTAGTTAAAAGGCTTAGCAATCAGTCGTGCAAACAGTTGAAATAATATCAATTTTCTCGCTCGCTCCACTTAATTGCATCATAGTGATATGGAACGATGTAAAAATCTAGGAAATATAAGGTATTTTAGTCGGCGGCCGGTTTATTGAATTAGCAAGCGCATTGCGGTCTTTTCAAACTTGGACTGTTCGGACACCGCTTGCCAGATTTTGAACAAATTGTTTATTGCTTTATTATTTAATAAGAAATGGCTGCGGTGCGGGTAAAGTCTATTTAATTTATTAATAGCTACGTATATTTTTTTATGTAACAGTAAGTTGTATGTTTTCTTTAAAATATAAAGGATAAACTTCCTGACGACGACTTTTGACCGCTTGGCACAGTGGTAGCACAACTCCTTTCTGCGCGAAGGGTCGTGGGTACGATCCCCACACCGGAAAATTATATTTGTATTTTGGGTCTGGGTGTTGCTATGTATTGAATGTATGTATTTACAAAAGAAATGTGTAATTCATTCCGTTATCTAATTGCCATAAAACAAGTTTCTGCTAAGCCTATAACTAGATGGCGCTGTGTATAAGTGTCCTGAAAATATTTATTTATAATTAAGAGTTATACATATTTAAAAAAACAGTAATAACCACTTCCTAGATCCTTATGGGTACGTACACCTAAAACTCAATTCCATTTTTTCAATAATATTCTAGTAGTCATTCTGTGACTCGGTACGGCGGACGCTAACAAGGCAATAAGTTCGTTATTACTCAAACTTTTGACTATTTTTCATGTTTCATTAAGTAAAAAAACAATGTACGATTATAAACATGAAGCATTATTTCTGTAAAGATTAAAACGTGTTTCAAAAATAATCAATAATCGTCTACCCAAAGCACCTAATCAAATGATTGTATCAAAACCAATTTGGATAAGTGATTCCAATAAAAATAAATTTTGTTTGAATGAACCTATTGTAAACATATTAGAATAGCTTTAAAGCATCCCAATGACCTTATTAAGCCCGCTTTTTGAACCAGCAAGTGCGACAGATGTGAGAATTAAAAACTCTGCCCCCTGCCATTTATTTACGTCACGACATTCGACTATTAATACTGGACTTTAATCCGCTAATGTTCATTTTGAATAGTAAGTTACTCTGGACAACATTCAAGCGATTATATCCCGTATTTGATAGTAGTAAAATCGAAGTTTGCTTGAGCTATTTTGCCGCTAACCATCAGAAGTGTTTTTATAATCCTTATCCCGATGTGTTTAAGCTTATATTGGATGTAGGAACATTTTCAAATGTTTAACTAATTACAGCGATGGCAATAACACAGCTAAAGGCGTAACGGTCATATATAAAAATTACTACTTTGGGAATTTATATCCTCCTTAATTATTGTGAGCATAATGCGTAGTGTTTTAATTATTCTTTCGTATAAATGGGTTGGAATTTTAATGTTAGAAACATTTGTTCATGAATTAGGACTATTACAATTATTATCCTTAAATAGTTCTATAGGGGAAATCGTCTATATAGAATACTAGCTCCCCTTAACTTTGACCCTCCTCCTCTTATAACCCTTTTTCCAGTTAAAAAATAGCCTATATTTGATCAAAAGCTCTAGACCTTTTGTGTACCAAATTTCATTACAATCGGTTCAGTAGTTTTAGCGTGAAAGTGTAACAGACAGATAGGCAGACAGACAGAGTTACTTTCGCATTTATAATATTAGTAGGGATTTACACACACATACAAATGTGAAATTGAATCATTTCTCAGTCTCGCTTATGGAATTATTTTTTTAACTTCACCCTACGTTACTGAGGGAGAAAAGCCCTAGAGTCTAGATTGTACCGTCACAGACAAAACCTAACCTAATTGCTAGCATTTGTTCGCGTCCGTTGTTTGCAGACAATTTGTAGCAAAATTGTTCTGCGTAGCGTCTGTGGTCATGTGCAGTAACTGTGACTTGACTAACATAAATATAATTTTTAATGTGTAAGTGTGGACTTAGGACAATATAAGTAATAAATACTATAATTTCAAAAAACACCATTCATAATAAATATATTTTGTTTGTTACAGGTACGTCTGGAAGTCAGCCCGCCAATTGTTTGCGAAAGATAGAAACTAATTTTAAAGTTATAAAATATTAATAAAACCTCGACGAAAAGAGTGAAACAACGTTCAACTTTTCCACAAACCTGAATAAAGACTTTTTCGTGCAAAATAAACGTAATTAGACGGAGCATTAAAATTTTTAAACGGAGAACGATAGACGTTCCATCTTCAAATCACAATTTAAGTATTTCTGTTCTGTATTTAAGTTGCCAGGTCGTTTATGTTTACTCTTTGGGTACTTCTTAATTTTTTCAACGGCCAGTTTTTCTATCGCTAACGACGGGGAATTTGGAATTGCAAATGGCGCTAATTGCCCGATAGAAGTTTGCAATCGCACTTGAGACTGATTGTTGAAATATTTAACGATTCTAACGGCGGAATAATTTAACGTAGCTCCTTTGATGCTACTTGATTACTTTATAGGTTTAAGTGAATTTATTTATTCAATACGTAGTAAATTTTCAAATTATATTCTTGGAATTTGACCTTGCTCATTTAAGGTATTATAGTACGATATTATAAGTGGCGCAAAGAATTGAATTTCGACTCAAGTTTGTAATTAGATTCACTTATTTTATTTCAAAAATACTGCTAAATTGGTGTCCTCTTATTTCAAGAGAACATTAAAGATTTTCCCAACGAAAGGATTGAAATGTAAATCAGCTATGACTCAAAGTTTTGGAAGTGCGACAAAGGACAATGTAGATTTGTTCATTGTGTTTCTATTAATCTTAACGTATTGTTTTCATTTTAATATAAAATTACTTGTTAATGAAATAGCTACCTGTATTATTAGATTCTATTGAGGTATAGTCAGCTACAAAATCAACAGATACATATAATATTAGATAGTAAATGTCTTAACAATTTTACCTTCTAAAGATTTCATTTTGACCTCTTACATTCATTTATAGATATTTTAGTATTGAGTAAATATGTAATTTTGAATGTGTTATATTATACTTTTGCACTCGTCTGTACATTACTTAAAAATAGTATGAGTTTTTTATTAAATATTAAAAAA
>DWAJ01004102.1:0-13543 GCA_018238005.1 Eurema mandarina
TATGGCAATTTAAAGAATCACGTTGAACTTGCTGAACGTTTGTTGGCGCGGGTTAGGCATTTTCAAAAATGCTGCCCAAAGTCACTTTTTTACGCGGGCACGCTGGCACAGCTAGTTATTAAATATGTCGAAGAGAGTCACATAGTAGTAGTTGTAGCGATGCCGAGGTAATGATTATTTGCTTTATGATGGCTCTTTCTCAGGTTCTTAATAAGTAAAACTTCAGAGTATCGGAATAACAGCGTATAATCAGCTCGAATACAAATTATCCAAAATCATTATTTTCACAATGCTGACGTGTTTTTATAGCAGCTGACAAATGCCAGTCACAATTTTTGCGTCCGATTAATTAACTAATATTGCAATAGTTTTCACCATCTTGATTATTCTTTTCACCCATCTGCTCCGATAGATACGAGTATAATTGTCGCCTATTGTCGAAACACTATTTGCTGTATTTTGATTTCTAGTTTAAGGTGTATTTCTGTATTGTATAGTAAATTGGCAATAAAGTATTTTTATTATTTTATTATTATTATAATATGAGAAAAAATGTTTTGTTTCCAAGGAATGCATTTATTTAATAACCATATTATTTTGTTTTCACAAGTTTTAGTTAGCATTAAAATAATATTACTTAAAAAAGTAGTCAACACAACGGAATTTATTTAGAGCAATCCACACGTGGCCTATAAATATATTTCAACTTAAAGAACCGCTTTAAAAACTGACGAATTATCACAAACATTAGTAAAAACTATATCGTAAATTCGCGTAATCACTGGCTGAAATCGGCAGGCGACGTGGAGAAAAAAAAACTAAAAAAAAAAATTAAAAATCGATCCGTCAAAATGGCCCGCGGAATTTTGCCGCGTTAGTGGTCAAGGCGACGCGATTGGCCAGCCGCTCCCGGGGCGTGGTTAGTGCAAGTCCGTTTATTTATGAAGTGCATTTCAGTGTTTATAAGTTTTTACGGTTGAATGCGCTCTGTAACCGCGGGGTGGATGCCATTTGACTTGCTAATTCCGATCCGGACATGATAAGGCTGCGTAAATTATACGCTTACTTTGCATTTTTGTTGACATGATTAATTACTAAAAAATACCATTTAAACTTACAATCAGCGAAGTACTTTTATCCGCAAAAGGAAAATAAGGTGTTAACGGAATCGTGTTTTCGTTATTTTCTTCAGTATCTATAAATAAAGAACGTACATTATCTGTTATGGATGAAACGTCATGAGTTATTAGCTAACAGACATAAATTTATTTCTTATTTTATAGGTATATTATCACCATAAATAGCTATATTTAGATAGTTTGGTTAAGTATCTTTTACAGGAATAAAACATCTTTTATCTTTTTTAATTTACTGTTATATTTATTTCCAATTTTATAGATATACTATTATCATTATAAAGCTATTTAGGAAATAATTAGTTACCTGTTACAGGAATATTTTTTTTATATTTTTGATTCATTTTAAATACGAATAAAGATAATTGTATTGCAAACCTCAAGCAGTATGTAGTTACTAGTACTTGTTAATAATTGAAAAAAATATGTACCTAATTTTAAATAGTTGAAAACAATGTACCTTTAATAGCAGTAACATCTTTTTTTTGAATACCTACTCTACATATTATAACTTTTTACCCAAAACAAAGCTAATATTATGTGTGTGTATAAAATAGAAAAAAAAGCTTCCTTTGATCTTTCTCCATACTGACCGGTAAAGGTAGGAAATTTTTACAATATTATACTATTACATATTTTGAACGCAGATCCCAATATAGAAAATTCTAATTCAAATTTCTTGCTATAAAACTTAGAAATTAGTTTGAATTATATGTATTTTTTCTACACTCCGGATACGCGGCTGTTTAAAGGTCTTTCAAATTAATGAACAATTAAAATATTAAAAGCTAGAAATAAACAATTAGTTTTTGCTGCCCGCCTGTTACACGCACAACGCGATGAACACTATTAATTTCACATTTATGCAAATTAAATTCAATTCCCACGTCGTTAGGAGTGCGTCATCTGTACGAGATGCCTATTTAATAGGTAACCCAACTAATATTATGATTGCGAAAGATTAGTTTAGTTCAAAAATCTCATGACTGAGAAATCTTCAGATCTTTGGATCGGTCTCAGGTCAATATTTATATCTTGTATTAATTAATTTTCTCGAATGTGAAAATGTTGTCGAACGAAGATATCTCGTAATAGGGTAAAAAAAAGCTTAAATAGAAATTTTGATTTTCGCAAGGTAGGTAGTAAATTGAAACAGTATCACAGTATCTATAGTCTTCCCAGGACAAAAAAAAATCTTACTAAATTTATTTATGTTGAAAGCGATAATGGCGTGACATGTGAAATTCCTATTACATTACATTTTATTAGAATTATTTTAATCATAGAAACTGAAATATAATTGATTTAAATCATCTGAAATGTCAAGTGTAAATTAAAGGAAATAACTTAATCTACTTATTAAGGATAACTTTACCTTGTTCATCCGTCTACTACACACTGTACTAAATTTAAGCCGGTAAGAATACATATTATACTCGTACATAGCCCTTGAAACGACACTTTGATTTATTAATTAATGTACAAGATACTAAAATAAAATCTAAATATTCGTAACCTTCTCCAGATTATAGAGGTAATGCATAATCCTAAAGTCGCTAAGCGCACCAAACGCAGCTTTATAATTCCTACGAATCCAACCGAACGCAAAAACGAACAAGTTTAACGACCCTTTGTCCAAACGCAACTTAAGTCATTATTTGCTAGATAACTCAGAATTTTCTAATACACTTATGAAGTTTGCAAAAAGGGGCCGCTTCTTTGTCGGATATTCGGCAAATTTTTTCACCGGCCACAACACAATGGCTCTCGACAAATTCTGTTTAGGGCCCGCATTCCTTTCCATTGGTGTTTAAAAGTCATTTTAATTGACTGCCACTGGGGCCAAGGAAAAACTGCATGCAGACTATGATGGAATTCCACAGCAAATATTTCGGTGGTCAATTTTATATGGTAGTAGTTGCGTAAAAAACGGTGGCTTGTTTTGATCGGTATCTGTATTGGTTATTAGTTTGGAGTTTTATGGCTATTGGGTTGTACATAAATGTGTATTTTGAAATGCTATAGAAAGTTCTGGAACCATGGTCTTCCATCTTTAATACACGCAAAATAATGGAACCTAGATCTAAAGTCTCGAATTTTGAAAACCGATATTAAGTAACTTTTTCGTCGCCATATTCCCTTATCACCATTCATTATCTAATTTAATCTACTCTTTATACTACAAGAGCGGGAAAAGTAATTTTTACATAACATCCTAATAAGAGCTCTTAAAAGAAAGAGACGTATATTCAGGGCAGCCGTTCTGCTTAGGTATACAAAATACATTTTCAATCAAATTTTATATTTTATAAAGTAATATCGAAATACATGGATAAAAAGTTTACAGCTTTCATTTGTATATGTCTACTTAAAGTATTATTATTTGGGCTGCATAATACATAATAGAAGTAATAAAAGTATATTGTATACCTGTAACTAGTCTTTCGTATTTTTATAAATAGTATAAATAAATAATTGTGTTTATTTCAAAAACATCGAATATCGAGTCGTAATTTCGTTGTAAATATTTTTAATATTTTTAAACCCAAAAATAGTTAGATAAAAATTTAAGAAATAATATAATATTTAGAAGCTTCTATAAAGATAACAAGCCTAATTTGATTTACATATCTTAATTTGCTAAATTGCCTACGTATATTTTTTATAATATGACCTTTTTTTAATTAAGGCTTTTAACTTTGAAATGTCTTATAATAATTCTATTGTGCAACATTTGTTAGTATCATTAATTGCTTCTTAAGACTACAGTAGCTACTCCGAACACAATCGATGTCTATTTTTATTATTTTCGATACAGTTTTTGAGCAACTTCGTGTTTCAATAACATTCCGATAAACTGATGTGCGATCCGATTCTTTATTAGAGTACATTAAGTCCCATAGCTAGGATAGCAGTATCAAAAATTTCGATATCGACGACGATTGTATTCGGTGTAGCTACTCAGCATACTTAAAGATTAATATTTAATATAAAACGGCGCGACGCTATTTAGTCCTACGCTTAGCAGAGCTTGTGTTATGGCAACTAGATATTATACATAAGCAACACTCAAGCCCCAAAAAGATACAGAAGTAAATTACAATTTTTCCATTGTCATCGAACCTACAACCTTTGGCGCCGAGGCCAAATGTGTTACTCCACCAAGAGGTTACAGAAATACCTATCATATGAACAGATACCTTTAAATCGATTCGTTTTAGAGATTACTTAAACTCAAACAATCAAACTCTTCAAACTAAAGCAGATCCAATACCTTTATTCTTTCCTTCAAATATTGCATTTAATTAACGTCCATTGATTGCGTTTTATTTGACTCTACAATTTCAATTTCTAATTATGTATTTAACCGACTACAAAAAAGGAGGTTTGTCAATTCGACCGTATATATACTTTTTTTTTTACATAGTAATGAAAAACAATGTTGAGTTGTAACTTATTACCCACATGTTAAAAATAACGTCTCAATATTAGTACTGCACCTGTGAATTCCATTCTCTACCATGGTTTTTTTTATTTTTGCTAATTTCGGCGGGCATCGAACCTGAGTCTGTCAGTGGTACATACTGCCTTAAAACTACATCATTATTTTGGTTAAAGGCTTAATGGCACAATCGGCTTAATCTGTGATTAAATTTAAACAGTTTTCTTAATCAGAGTCCTATTTTTTTAATGGCTTAAATTTCTAACTCGCAGATAAGTAAGATATTGTATGTTTATATTATTATTGAACTACCCATATTTGTAACTAATACCCTTACCATATTACGGTAATAAAAATCAATAATATATGTAATTTACCCCCGGTTCAGAAAGTTGCTGACAGAGACCTCTTATGGTTGCTGTAATAAAATAAAAATATCCATATAACATTACATATAAAACAACAACCATTAAGCGTTAAGCAACATTACCAATAATAAATGTGTAAAATGATGCTTGTAAGCCAATTTGAATTTCTGTTAGGTTTAAGTTAACCGACTGTTCAACAATTCTTCGGTTAAACAATCGCGGTGAATCGTCATGGTTTCACCGATCCCTCCTATTAAAGAAAAAATATATTTTTACTGAACAAAAACACATTGAAAAAGGACACTTGAAATGTAAACGTACGGCAACAATATGCCTACCGCGTTGTTTGCAAGCAAATGAAAGTGGTTAAGCGTGGTGTAACTGAAATATAAATTGGTTCCGAACATAGCATTTTTTTATAGTTGCCAAAAATTTTGCTATAATAAAGGAAGAGGCATTTTTAGAAGTATGTCCTAAATATCATTACAAACGTTATGTATTCTTTGAATTATAACTCAAGGCTTTTTATACATGTATATTGTACAATCCTTTTTACCCAACTACCGCGAAACCAATAGGCTTTCTTTCAAAATAAATGTGAAGCCTTCACATTTATTTTGAAAGAAAGAAAAAAACATTTCCAGACTACATTAGAAAAATAACAATACACACGTGAAGTAAACAAATAAAAAACACAGGAAAGGGGAAAAAAACAGTATTGTTCTGGAAGAGGAAAGCCACTCAGAATGTGTTGGAGCTGCGAATAGCTTCAACACATTTTAGTATAATTTAATGACAAAAATCTATGAACGGAGGGCTAAATCCTAGCCAAGGTGGCCTTATTCAGCCTAACGGCATGGATCTACAGATTAATCATCTTTTCGTAAAATATTTTAAAATATGTTAGATGTCGAGAGTTAAACACGCTTGTCAGATAAAACCAGAAACCAAAAGCAAACTTAAATCTACGAAAATACTCCATTAAAAAAACACTCCTTACAAAGCAGTACTTTTCATGTTCACTTAAGTAGTAAAAATTCGATTAAGGATCCCTAAAAATACATTTAAATCTGTTTCGAGTTGAATAAGAATTATTGTCCATCGTTAGCTCATATTGATTGACAACTCCTCCCCGAAATACTGTTTTTATATTCTAATGAAGTTCTTGCGACATTTTTTACGTTTTCAACGAGTTTTTTGGAACAAAGTCGGTACTTTGAAAGGGTTAGGCGATCTGTGTCTTGAACTGTTATTGATGAACCAGGTGTATGGGATTTAGAATGTTAGGTTTGTTGTACATTATATGCTACTCGTAAGTATCTTTGATCGACGTCTTCATCATACTAGATGAAGAAAAAATTTTTTAATTTTGTGTAAAGTTTTTAAACAAAACATACTAATTTTTTTCTATTTATTTAATATTGCCACTCCAAACGAAAAAACGCCAGGAAATTTTACTGGTGTTCATTCAAGTGAACTGAATTAATGATTTTTCTTACAAGTGTTTTTGTTTATACGTAGGTAGATAGTTATTGTATATACGTTTTTAATCGACTTTAAAAAAAATAATAAGGTTTCTCAATTCGATCGTATTTTTCCTTTTTTACATAATCTTAATCCATACAAAGAAGTAGGAGCTGAAATTAAAATCAAATTTATATTTGAAGGCTTTTGCCTTAACATTTTTGTTATAATTTAGAAAATGTTAGAATTAACACAGTCCTCTGGTTCCAGGTGAATACCGTATCGGGCTGAAGTTCAACGAGCAGCACATCCCGGATTCTCCTTTCAAAGTGTACATCAGTCCAGCTGTCGGCGACGCTCACCTGCTCGAGGTGGCTCAGTTCCCTGACTCCGCGCAGGTGGACAAGCCGACACAGTTCTACATACGTCTCAACGGCGCTAAGGGCCAGCTTAGTGGGACGGTAAGTTTTATTAGTTAACCTTATCAATTCAGGAGTCATGTTCTGGTGGCTTAGTACCCTGACTCCGCGCTTAAGGACAAAAATTGGGTGAACGAGCTACCGACTGTTTTGTAAGGCCTCAGGGCTAGCTTACGGCCATTTCTGCTGCAGAAATGGTCTATGGCAGTACGCTTAAGTTACCCGGAGATTTTATTGAGCCGTCAAGGCAAGCATCTCCAGATAACGATTACATTACTACAAGATCTGCGAATGCGTATAAAAGAACGTGCGTTGTGTGTCGTCACCAAGCCTCTTACCCCACCACACCCACAGTTCTACATACGACTAACTAACAAAGCTTAAAGGGGCTTTAAGTGTTACTTACAGTTAGTGATGTAAGTCCAGGAGTGTACTAGAAGCTCAGTAGCCTGACAAGCCTACATAGTTCTGTAAATGTCAGTAGCAGACGTATTTTACTGGTGTCAGGTACAGAGTCCAATAGGTTGGTATCTTTACTCCGAACTTGATGTAGCTTTATACCGTGTTAAGGATCAGCTGAGTGAGACTATAAATATTTAATAACAGGGGCCGTAAGGAACAAATATTGTTTGTTCATTTATTTTATTTTATCTGAACACTTGTCCTTAATATCATTAAAATTATCATCTCCATTCGATATGGAAGAAATGTGAATTAAGTTCACTTAATATAATATATAATGCAACTGATTCGAATCTTATTTAAGAAAGCTTTTTGAGTTTTCTTTAAAATTTTATAGATTGTAATGACGCCGTTTATATTAAAAGTAGTAAGCTATAATTCTTACTTGAACATGTACACAATACAACTGCAAAATATTTTATTTAACGTAGTCCATGTTATTCAAGCCCATTCAATACAAAAGAACAATCAAATATACTAAATTCCCGTCAGATTTTGGATGTTAGTGTACTCCAAAACACACCCAATAAATTATTTCCGTAGCCTCGTATGGAGATCAGGACCGACTTCGGTATATTAAAAATTGACGCGAAATCTCGGATTCTGCCCCACGGACGGTCAGCCAATAACCGTGGGGTCAGTTGATTTGTCGTGAGAACCTGACGACGTATTGTACTTTTATTATTCGTAGGATTTGCTCGCTATATCTCTTAACACGTTTTTAATATGATAAGGAGTCACCTACCTTTAGAATTTTCGGAGAATAATGTGAAGTTCGCTGAATGTCAAGAACTGTTTTATTTTCAGAGAAGAAAGAGTTTTGTTGTAAGCAAGGGTTTCGTTTCCGAAAAAACGTTCGAATAGTTAAAGTTACATATTTAATCATCGAATTAAAGAGCAAAATATAAATTTTCTTGGCACAAAGAAATACGTTCTTTTCATTTAGTAGAAATGATTTAATAGTTCTTACTACCAACAACAATATTGATTTAACCAAACTCAATGTCAGAGTCAAAGTTTTATTCAATTAGGCTACATAAAGTAACACTTTTGAATCGTCATGGTATTACAAAACATTTACCCCCGGTTCGGAAGGTTTCTACAGAGAAGAACCGGCAAGTAACTCTTATAGTTGCTCTTTTTAAAATAAGAACATACAATCTTAAATATAAACAAAAACTCGACTACTATAATATTTATACATGAAAAAGGTCACCGTCCTACGAGCGTTTAGAAATATCATACCAACCAAATAAACAATTATTGTTTTACTTAGCACCGACTTCTCAATTTTAATGTTCGCGACCAACTGACTACGAGTATCTCAATAATCGCAAAACAATAACAAAACACACTAGAATTCCCATCAGCGAGGTCCGAACTGAGGGGTATTTGTAAAAAACCAATAAAAAAGGCCGCACGTGACCCCCATAAATCAACTGATATTTCACCGACAATAAATGTATGAAAGTTTCGTGATGATAAAATTAATATGGCAACACATGGTCACTGAGAAGCTCCTAAGACTACAATACGTGATTCGGTTTTTATACGCTTAAACAATATATTTTTACCCAACTGCGTCAATAGCTAAAGCCTTTTTAGCATGTTCTAATGTTATTATTTGTCTTGTAAATCTACATTAAAAATAAATTAAAATAAAATATTAATTTTGGCAGTCGTGTTACTGTTAGTATGTTCGAACATAAGTCATAACGTCTTAACTAGTGATACGATTTTAACAAATGCGGCGTCAACATTTTCTCTAATAATGTTGGTTTCAGTAATTTTTAATAATCCTCAAAGAAACTTTATTTTTAAATACTAATGTAAAGATCGAAAGAGTTCATTTGTAAACACAAATTATTCACTTAAAATCCTCTTTGTATAACCACATACTAACACAGTTAAAATTTAAGAACGTCTCATATATACATATATATTTTGTATATAATATGAAGAGGGGAGACGAGCTGGACGCACTTCTGATGGTAAGAGTAACGCCAGCACATAGCCAATGCAGTGAAACCTTGCTATAAAGCCCAACTCCGGGCAGAGGTGCACTACACCGACGCTCCCCACTTTGAGTCATCAGATGTTAAGACTCATTAGCATATATAGTTAGGCAATATATTTCAACATATCTGTCTGTATTGAAATATGTCTAGGTTTTTATTTGAAATTTGAATAGGACCTGACCTATATACTTGAATTTATTGTTTTTCAATAAACGGACATAAAAGTGAAAACCACGATATTTTTAAATATTTTAAGTAAATTATATAATAATTATTATATAAAATGTTTAATAAAAAATATATACTTAAATTTTAAAAATTATATTAAATTAACTTCTTCGCTGGATGTTAAAATAGGTTAATTATAACAAGTGAATTATTTAGCTTCAACGGTCAAGGTCTTTGTATTTAAATTATTTATTTTAATTGTATATAGAGGAAAAGTTGGTGATATGTAAGTTATATTTTGTACTTATATGAAACTTATTTTAAATAAATAAGTATTTCAGGACTCTTACACACGGCGCCATCTAGACCCACGCCAAGCAGAGCTTGTTTTATGGCAATTAGATAACGGATAAATTACATATAAATAGTTTTCTTTTGTAAATACAATACATAGCTACACCCAGACCACAGAAAAATACAAATGTTATTTACAAATTAATATTTGTCTAGTGTCTGGATAGAACCCATGACCCTTCGCGCAGAAAGCAATTGTATTACCACTGCACCAAGCGGTCGTCTCTATTTACATATACTAGCTGACCCGTGCCCACTTTGTTGGGCATAACGTTAATAATCTTTTTAATTTATGTAACTTTATTATATAACCTATGACACTCAGCAATAATGTGGCTTTCTATTAGTGAAAGAATTTTTAAATTCAGTTCGGTAGATCCCAAGATTACCCCTTACAGTTTAACAAACACACAAACTTTACTTCTTTATAATATTAGTAAAGACTAGCCGTTGCTCGCGACTTCGTCCCCGTCGATTCCTTTTCCATTATTACTTCGCTCCTCTTAGTCGCAGCATGATGTTAAGTAGCTTAAAGCCTTCCTCGATAAATAGTCTTTTCAATATTTTTTTTTTAATTCGAATCAGGAGTTCCTGAGATTAGCGCGTTCAAACAAACAAACTCTTCAGCTTTATAATATTAAGTATAGATACTAAGTTTAAAAATGACAATTTGATACATCGGAATTAAACGAAATAAATAATCTTCGAAATATTCTCATAGCATTTGACCTTTGTAGGCATCATATACTGTATTAAATAATTCATAGCTATTAACAAAAGCGGCTAGAAACAAGGCCTTCATCAAGGCTAATGTCTATAATTGTTGGTAATTAATTAAATGGAATAAAAGTCATGATTTTAAGGATTTTTTTTCGCTCGCTCATAAATCATTTAATAATTCTATATTAATATTTCGTTGAATCTTCAATATAAAATTTTATAAATGAGTAACAAATAGGAATTTAAATACTAGCCGTGCTACGCGGTTTTACCCGCGAATGAACCTTGAACTTGAATCACTCTATCTGAAAAATAAAATCGCATCAAAATCGGTTGAGTAGTTTTAATTTTAAGCATACATATACACCAACAGAAGAAAACACTTAGGAACATAGGTTTATTATACATGCATAATATATGCGAGCGCAGCCGTGGCTAGTAATCTTATTTTAATCTTATCTTAATAAATATATAAATAACGTGTGACGTTGTTTGTCCGCGATTTAAATTACTGAACCGATTTTAAATTAAATTTGCACACCGTGTGCAGTTCGATCCAACTTAAAAGATAGGATAGCTTACATCATAATATATGCGAGCGAAGCCGTGGCTGGTCACTAGTTATAGCTCTATATGCTCTTTGAATCGAAATAGACATCTTACTTTTCATACCTTTGCAGGTGGTGTCCCCTTCAGGCAAGACGGATGACTGCTTCATTCAGAACATTGATGGAGACCAGTACTCCATCAGATTCATGCCTCGAGAAAATGGCGTCCACAATATTAATGTCAAATTCAACGGCGTGCATATACCCGCATCGCCGCTTAGGATTAAGGTAATGTTTAAGAGTAGCTTAATAGCCTCATATAATCAAGTTTTGTCTAAGCTATTGTGTTCTTGTAAGTTTAGGTATACTTAGATAGCTTTCATCATTTCGCACATATAGTTCTTTAAAAAAAGTAGTGTATGAGTTTCTTATCCTGTATTCTTCTCATACACCGTACCATTTGGAAACAGGCGTTTATAGATTGAAACAGACAGACTGCAAAATTATTTTATATTTTTTTGCGATATCGTAATGCATTGGACAAAGCAGATTGTGCGGCTGCAACGACATGTCTGTATTGGTCTATATTTTTAGTTTTGACGTTCATAAATATCACAGTGTCATTTAAGTGAATAAATTATTTAAATTTTTTTTAAGTCATAAATATCCAAAAATCCAAAATTGAGTTAACACTGTCAAAACTTCCTCTTTATATGAATGCATTGAGTGTTTGAAAATCTCATTTTTAATTCAACAACTATACGTTAGAGAGCGCCACTGTCGTTATAGCATTCAGTGCAAAGTTATGACAAAAAAAATCTTTAAAACGCTCTAGTGAAAAATTTAGATAAAGACATTTAGATAAGACTTTATAGAACTATGTGCGATTTGGGTGTCTTCCCAAAACGCATAATTTTTTGGGAATTCTTTGTATGGATCCATGTTACAATCTCCCGAAAAAAGGACAGAAATAATGTCGTGCAGTATGGTAAAGCTCATAAATATAGATATCATAGAATATAGAATTATTAAATTTTCCAACTTACGAGGCCTTATTTTCTTTAATTTAAGGTTGAATAATTTTCTCCTTACACTTATCTTTGTAGTTTTTATTTAACTATTTTAAAATAATTTGTGATATTATTAGGTCGGTAAAGATGACGCCGACCCAGCTGCAGTACACGCCCACGGCGCCGGATTAGGAACAGTGAAAACAGGTAAATAATCTTTTACTATTAAAAATAGAATCAATAAAAAAGTACCTTATTATCCAAAAATATGTGTAGAAAATTTCATGGTGATCGGTCAAGTAGTATTTCCGTAAGAGCGTAACAAACAACTTTTATATTTATACTAGTGATAGTTACTTAGATGGTTATGATAGAAGTTTCCTAATTAAGTGTTCTGTGGAAGGCTTATTAATTATAAAATAACTATTAAATCATATCTTTATACTAAATGAGAATACGTATTACGTTGTTACTAAGGAATTTTATCTTTTGCTGTAGTTTAAAGTCGGTATAATTCTGTTAAAAATTTTTCCTATAGATTTATTCAGAGCTTATTTTTAACAGAAATAGATTAGCGTAATAAATACATTTTTGAAATAATTTAGCACCTAACTGAAAAAGATCAAATATTTCGTTGACTTATAATACATAGATGATTAATTGATGAGCCGGAATAAGTATCTTTATTTTAACACAAGCACATTACTGCTTTAATAGCATTTTTGTTATTGTTATCCAGGTGCCAAGACAGACCTTATTATTGACACGTGCAACGCTGGTGCTGGTATCCTGGCTGTCACTATGGACGGACCTTCCAGAGTCGCCATGGACTGTACTGAGGTCGAAGAAGGGTATAAGGTGAGTTTTTTAGTTTTTTAAATAAAAAATCAATATCTTGATAATAAATAGTTTAAATGAAATGAATTTTCAATACAATAGATCCTTAAATATTACCACGCATTTCTGTTACACGTTGTATTAGAGGGGGCAAACGAGTCGCGTCACATAATTTAAAGTGATCAGCGCTCAGAACCATGAGTACTCCTTAAAGATAATTACGCTCTTAGTCGAATAAAACTATATAAACTAGGGTAAACGAGAAGGTATAACCATATGGAAATTGGTCTTCGCCGTTCATCAACACTTATGTTTGTGTGTGCTTTTGTTTTTCTCGTACAAGTATTACCTATATAAGTCCACTGGTGGACATTATATTTCTTGTAGACTAGAGTTTACTTTATTGGAGACGTTTTCAATTTTTTTATAAATTTTATTTTAAAACCAATAACTGTCAAATAGTTAAAGAGATGTCGCAGGCGGATTGTATAATCCGCTGTATTACATAACGGCTAGCCGTTTTACAAAACAGGGCCGTTTTGCAAAGCGGCGGTTCAACGATTAGCCGTATTGAATGCGGATAAGTAAAAAACCGCC
>DWAJ01004103.1:0-13539 GCA_018238005.1 Eurema mandarina
AAATATCTCGATTTTAATTCGTAAAATATGAATGAATCATGCATATTTTTGTATTAAATTATGTTTACTACGCTTTATTACACTTCTATCTACTAGGATGGCCATAATTCGACGCATATTTTCAATAGTGTCAAATAGCCTATGATAACAATTTGATTTAAAAGAATAAAAAACTATCTACGCTTGTAATTTTTGGATGTTTTTTTTTAATATCTAACAAAACTCGACCGATAGCATGCCGGCTACAACTATGTACAGACGCTATGAGTCACACTCGCTACCTGCAGTAGATCAGCAGCACTTGGCGCTCACAACCTGCAGAGGCGCGTGTCTCGCTACGCCCTCCACCTCGCGCCACTGCTGCAGATGCTGTGAGTCATGAGTGAGACGCAGGGCGGAAAGTGGCAGGATACGCATCTAAGTTTTAACCAACAGGGTTTGTCTGAACCTAGTTCTAGCCAGAATGATATCGGATAGACCTAGTTTTATCCAACAGGGAATGGCTGGACCTAGTTGTAGCCGGCATGATGAAGGATAGACCTAGTTTTACCCGAAAACAATCGGCTCCTACTAGGTTTAACCAAGAGTAAGTGGCTACACTTAGTTCTAACCGGCTAAAACTAGGTGTAGCCGCACTTCGGGTATTAACCGTAACACATATATAGCTAATGTCTTGCTAACATATAGTTGAAACATCCTATGCATCTACTTATTACTTAAACATTACAAATTTAAATTCAATTACTTAAAATGATTATTACAGCTAAAAATACATAAGCATAATGAAGAGTTGTTGGAGTTTCTACCAAAAGAGGTGCTCCCTACTGAATATGGAGGAACTGGAGGCTCTATTCCCGACAATATTGGTATGTAACTAGTCTAATAAAATACATTGTGATGAAATAACAAAATCTTTTTATCTTAATTTTATAAAGTAACTACATAACGTTACGTTCAAAATTAAATATCATATTTGGTTAAGACAGACTCGGAATAAAAAGAAACAATTTTTTGTATAGAATTTAATTATACGAGTATAGTTTATAAAGCATCATCAAGGAAAGTAATCGTTTGATGATTTAGCAGTTTTTCTATATTAATTTACGCCCAGTATAATAAATGGTAATAATAACATGTTTTTTCAGAGTATTGGGTTCGAAAAATAAATGAATATAGATCTTGGATGGAAGAAGAACTGAATTACGGGACTGATGAAAGCAAGCGTATTGGAAAGCCACACGGTGCTGATATATCAGATGCTGGATCATTTAGGACTTTAGACATTGATTAAATAAATAATATCATATAATAATAGAGTATGCAAAGTTTCAGTTTCGTTTCCCTTTAAATATAATGTTACATTTCAATACAATACTTAGTTACAAAGATAAATTTACAGTGTAAGTGCATAATATGTAATTGCCAAATAAATTATTTAATAAAAATAACCTTGGTTGTCTTCTTTGTTTGTTACTAAAGTACAATTCAATATTTCAACATATTTTTATTAAGATTAAAAATGTTGATACTACCTCGAGATTAGTGGCTAGAATAAATAAAGTATGTTATGTGACTCTATCTGAGCCCCGCGGTTTATTAAGGATTAAAATTGTCGATTTTCCCCCAGTAAAGTAAATGTGCTTATCTAGGCTGCCAGCTAATTTAATTCCAAATTTTTTTAGAGATTCTAAAAAGAAAAATGTCTGAGCAGAAATTTTTATATACCTAGTCAAATTAAATAAATTGTATGCTTGTCAAACGCCCACTACTAGCGCTTGTGGGTACTTTTTGGTATAAGCGACGGTATCCATACCTGTAACTTTTTAGGTCCAACGGATCCTATAAATTTTTAGTTATTTGCCTCCGTTACCCTAAATTTTTCGAATAAAGAAATACGACAGCTTTCCTTTCCGAGGAATAAAGAATGACTTTATCCACACACGTATTCTTCATTTCTTTTATCACAATTTATTTTTCTCTGCTTAAAAAGTTTTAGCTTTTCAACTGTTGGACGGAGGTGAGCGCTCACCATCAGCCGAAACTCCTGCTCAGTTGTCTACCATCACATAAAAAATCAGATACAAAATTCTAAATATCCTCGACGTAAAAACTCGTCAAGGATAATTGTATATCAGAGAAATATCACTGCTAATGTTTATATTCAGAATGTTTATAAATTAATTTAACATATTATCTTACTTGAGTAAAATAGTTTTTGCAATCCATGCTAATTTTTGATATAATTATTACTTCAAGTGAAGGTCATCTCTTTGTGCGTATTATTGTACATTTAAGAGTGTTTAAATATTAAATATTTTGCTTGTACCTAACTTATTTTATAGAAATACGAGTAAGTATTGAAATTTTCTCAAAAAGGACATATTCTAATGAAAAGCATTTATAGTAAATTTAAAATTAATAAAAAAAATTTAATTGAGAAACATTTTCGAAATACAGGTTTGCGGTCCTAATAGAGTTTTTGTATAAATTATCTTTTAAAATCTGTCTAGGTGTCGATAAGTCTATGACTATACATTGCAGACATTTGTACTGATGGTTTTCTTTGTTTGATCTATGACCTTCATAATAAACAATTTCCTACTTATTACAATCAATTACTATTACAAGTTAATTTTCATACAATTACGTAAGATAAATAGTACACTCATTATTAGTTTTCTTGTTTGTAGAAGAAGAACAAACCATTGAGTCTGTTTATTATTGTCTGAAGACATCGCTATACATTTATTAAATAATTAAAAAAAAATAAACGCGCCTCAACTTTTGTTACAAACTAGTTTTTAAATAAATTCCATTTACGATCAAGAAGGATTTATAAATTCATATATAATTAAAACAGGTAGATATATCAGTAGCGCCTCGCTGGCTGGTTGTGTTTTATTTCTGTAAGTAAATATAATATTTATTATTGTACTGAAGTGTAAGTTTTAATGCAAATCGTGAATATTAAAATAATTAATTGTTGTATAAAGTCAACTAATAGCTAGTAACTGCGAACTAATAGACACGAGGTTACAATAATTTATAAAATTGATCTAATTGAGATAACTAAAACATTATAATTATTTTATCAAGAGAGGTCTTATTTGAGTTCAATTATATATCAAATAATGTGTAATATCGGTTTATTATCGCTTGCTTATTCTAAATAAATATTTTATAGGATTCAGACTCTCGCCAAATTATTTAATGTGTGACTATTTCAAAAATTTGTTACAGTGTTTTAAAATTAATAAAAATAGTGACTAATATTAAGAAGAGGATGTTTAAAAAAGTTCAGTGTATTCTTAATTATAAAATAATTCTTAACTCTAGAGTGGACGCGTTACACGTATTTTATCGTCTATCGTTAAACTAACTTACTATTAAAAATTAATATCGCGTTTCAGTTAGACTTTTTAGTAACGTGAATTAGTGCAGGGGGTCCGCTGATTTTGTTGTTGTGCGGAAATTTGCTTGGCTCTTGATACCAAATTTAGGTAAAAATGATAATAATTTACTGCATACATAATTTTGGCTAAAGTTGTTTAAAAGTTCCTAAAAGGAAAAAAGAGAAAAGCCTCTCAGATTTCCCAAAAAGTATTTCTATTAGTGAAATGGAAAGCTGAAGCACCTCAAACGTACAGAATTTAATGTTTAAATTGTAATAAAGGCTGGACAGGTTTGGGTAATTTTGATTTTGAAATATTTAATAAAATTCAAAAAAGGTTTAAACGATGAGGAACATAAACAAATATGAAAAGGAAATAAAATAATACAACGATTATTTTATTTACAAAAAGTTTCTTACTACGAAACATTTGAAATCAATGTTAATGGGTGCATTAGAGCGTTTAAATTTGACAAAAATTTTATAGGTAATAAGTTAGAACTACTACCCGAATATAATTATGTAGGTAAGTGGCACAAAGTTCAACGGGTCATCTTGTAATTATATATTAATAAGACAGGCGGCAAGATATTACTCGTCTATTGAAATAACTCAAAATAATGCGCCCACTCTAGAGTGGTACTAGTAGTTAAAATATATTATATGAATACCTAAACAAAACATCATGTACACATCCCATAACTAATGCTCTTATGCAAACATTTTTACGTTTTTCAGAAAACTAAAATAAATATGTTAAACGTGAGACCATTGCCACCATGTTTGCAAGAGATAGCCGAGAAGCAGCTGAATGAGAAGCCAGAAAGACTCGCCTCCGATGTAGAAGCTATCAGGAGCTGGTTCAAAAAACAACCGCATTTACAAAATGTTAATCCACGTTAGTAGTTTTATCATAATTTGTTTAAAATTGTCACATTATTGTGATAGCCTGCTTCCTGGTTTTACAGTTTTATATTCCTATGTATACTAGGATAAAAAGTATATTAAGTATATCTTAATTCACGATCAAATAAAATATGCAGGTTAACTATTGCACGCTACATGAACTTCATTCAGTAGGTTTAGTGCAAACGGGAAGTATTAAAAATATATACACAAATGATTTATAAAATAACCACAGAATGAATATGATGTTAATTCACATTTACATATTCGGTTCTTATAATAATTAAAACATCCTTATTTGAACTATTAAAATGTAGACTACACAGAAAATCATTGCTTAAAGCGCCATCTTGTATTATATGCTAGCACTAACACGAAAATGTACTACACATTTTCGAAATTCTGAAGTAGGTACATAAGGTGCTCTGTAGATGGCAGTTTTATATATTTTTTAATCGGACATCTATTTATTGCAATATACGAATTTTATTTTAACTTTTAAATGAAAACGTTTTCCTTTACGATTTAGTACAATTCACTACAATTTTTCGTTTTAGATTTATTAAATCAAACCATGTTATTAACTTATTATTATAATTATAACTATTTAATTAGCCATGCCATCTTAAAATATTAACTACTATTTATCATATTATACAATAAATTTCTTATAACTGAGATGAAATATGTTCTATGAGTTTTGTTTATCTTTTCAGCTGACCAAACCATAGTATCCTTCCTACGGGGAAATAAATTCAGCCTAGAAAGAACTAAAGAGAAACTTGATATGAGCTACACTTTGAGGTCTCTCGTACCTGAAATTTTTCAGAATAGAGATCCTCTCAATCCTCGTATTAGTGAATTATTAGAAAGAGGGTAAGTATTGACTCAATAGCTGCTTTAATTTGACCTCTATATATATTATATATTTGGGCTTAGTTTTATCAATCAATTTACATATCTTAGAGCTGGCCAGTAAATTTGAGAATATGTACATGTTTTACATATTCTCAAATTTTTAGTACATTTTTTATCAAAAATAATTTAACTTGATGCAATTTTGATTTTCAAGTTTAATATTTTAATTAATTGTTCCGTTAATTTTGTTCCAGATTTAACCTACCACTACCAATTAAAACAAAAGACGGACCTCGTCGGATATTGTTTCAATATAATTTCCAAAATGGCCACCCATATTCGATAGAGGATATAATGAAAGTGTCTTTTATGCTTGTTGAAATTCTAATCCAAGAAGATGACAACTTTGTAGTCGTCGGAGAAGTAAATATACCTACTATCCTTTTTTATTAAAATTACTAGATAATGAGTCGTTATTTTTGTAAAACTGGCCGAAACTGAGGTGATTGGTTAAGTAGTATAGTAGGTATTCAGAATGGGTAGTGTAGTATCCTTTTGGGAACATTCAACGTTCAGTAACGCAATTCGGAGGGGAGGAGTATTGTACGGTGTGTAATGTGTTACAATTTATTTAAATAAACTGTAACTACACTTTTGTTGCTATTTAAATATTATAAAAATGTTAAAACTTAATTGTGACTAATGGTCACCTCAATAGTACGTACCTAATACTTGGTGAGGTTTTCAAAACCGTTACGGGACACGTAGAGGGTGTGGTCTAAAATCTTTCAAAATTCCGTTACGTGATACTTGAATGGTCCATTACACGGAAGGGATAAAAACTAGTGCGTGTAGGAGAGCCCATAGTCTCCTTTTTGAGCATCTTATCTCTACCTCTTTGGGCAACGTTATAAACAGAAAATATGCAAAAAAACTATTTTTTTTGATTTTAGATTATATTAAGTGTTTACAAATATTCCATTTCAGGATAGCATTATAGACTTAAAGGATGTAGGAATTGCTACTGCGTTGAGCCAATGGACGCCAGCGTTTGCTAAAAAAGTCGTTCTGTCTTTCGAGAAGGCTTTGCCCGTTCGAGTAAAGAACATGCACATATTAAACCCCCCGCCTGCTTTTGAAACACTTTTTAATGTCATAAAGATATTCATGAGTGAGAAGTTAAGAAACAGGGTAATTTTTTAATTTAATTTTTATCAACATAGAGAACATATTATGATGTGTTAAGCTTAATATTGCGTGTTAAAAACAATGATACATCAATTATTGTCTACTAAAAATATAATAAATTTCAATAAGTTCGTGACAGTTAATTTGTTTTTAAAATATATTTGTATTTAAAATTAAGGACCTATATGAAGAAATGAATCTTCCAGTTCTTGTATGAGATAATTGAAATACTGTAACAAAGTTGAATATCTATTTTCAGATACAACTTCATTATCCACCCTTCCATAGCCTCCATAAAGTGATTCCTCAAGATTCGCTCCCAGCAGAGTACGGTGGTACTAATGGAAATATCCAGGATTTGACTGGTAAATTCAATATCATTTTAAACAATGAATAAACAAATTATAACTCAATGTACTGCCACGTTGTTCCAAAATTAAAAATACTAATTGTACATTTTTATTTTATAAGAGCAACTAACAGATTTTTATGGAAGTTCTTCTCTGTGGAAACTCATTTCAAACCGAAAGTACATATTTATTCTGTGATACTATATCGATTCAAAAGTGTTATTATACGTAGCCTAGCCTAGTTTTTCAATTATAGTATTATTGCGCATTATGCGGAATAATGCTTAACGTTGAATGTTTTAACTACATCTTTCGTCATTCATATTACTTATATCGAAAGTACTAAGTAGTGCTTTCGTTG
Source organism: Eurema mandarina (assembly GCA_018238005.1). Taxonomy (NCBI): domain Eukaryota; kingdom Metazoa; phylum Arthropoda; class Insecta; order Lepidoptera; family Pieridae; genus Eurema; species Eurema mandarina. The sequence goes on from DWAJ01004103.1 coordinate 7,055, forward strand.
GATGCGTGTAATTGCACACGTACACGTGCAGTGCCAGAAAATTAACTAATGTTTTTCTTTAACTTGACATTGATGGAAATGTTGCAGTATGCTCTGTAATTGTAGATAGGTAGTTGAATAAAGATACATTTGACTTTGACTGAGAAGATGACGTATTTAACATGTGATTTTCTCTTAGATTACTGGAAAGCCAAGATGGAAAGCTATCGCGACTGGTTCTTAGAGCAAGAAAAGTTGCGATCTGACGAGACCAAGAGAACAAATCCGCAAACGGCGTCCACGCTGTTTGGCGTCGAAGGCTCCTTCCGCAAACTAGACGTAGATTAATTAATAATGTTCTGAAGTGAATCACAGTTTGCTTTTAATAAAGCATATAATATTATGATTATACTTACTATGGATTTATACGTTGGTAACACCACTTGTAGTTAAAATAAGCAATTTTATTTGAATATCTTGTTTCCTTAAACAATCCTATTTGAAACATTGTTTTTAATAAAATGAAAATAAATAAATACTTCGCTTTATTCATATTTTACTTGATAATAAATTGATTTTGTAATGGAAATTTAATAAAGGAAGTGGGAATAATTTTTTACCTGTTTAAGATTGGATTGTAAGTTTTTTTGATTTTTATTAAAGTGGAGTTAAGGGAGGTTGGTAACACCTTAAAACCGTCTGCTACAGTAGGTCTTTTATAATTTTTTAACTGACATAATTTACATTTGAAAAAGTCTGTGAACATTACCAGGGTGAATATAGAAAAGCCAGAGGTCGCAGGAAGTAATTACTAGTATGTAGCAATCTATGCTGTAGACAGAACTTTAGTTGTATTACGAAGTAATATTACACGAAAACCAGAACATAGTACTGTAAGGTATACTATCTATATTTAATGTTCACTAGTACAATTAAGTTTTAATTAGAAGAATTAAAGTTCAGAGAATAAATATTACTGAATCCAATTTTATTAATAGAACAACATTTCGTCGTAGAAAATGGCATTTTTTATTAAACTACAATAGATTAAAACTTGTGACGTTGATACTTAGTATAATTAACGATTAATTACAAGAATTAAGATTTAGAGAATAAATATTACTGCGCCCTATTAACTAATTATTAACAGAACGACTTGGCATTTCAAAAATTTTGAATTTTTATCATATTACAATGATTAAAAACTTGTGACGTAAATATTGTAAGTGCAATGGCGCGGCGCGGGGCGCGGGCGCCGTTACCGTCAGTTGTGTCTTGCTGTCAACGCGGGCGCTCGTAGATCGTGCGCACGTAGTAAATTGTGTTTGGATATGATCACGCTTTCTCTATTCGTCGGGTGTGTGTGCATTACCTAGGCATATGCGCGCCACTATGTCACAAGAAAACATTAACAGCCTTTCACATGAGCTCCCTTCGTCTGGCGATGTCTCCGACAATGATAGTGTAGAATTAAGAAAGGACAGAACAAGTGTCAAACAAATGATTCTCCGTTTCGAAAGGACTGGCTTGCATCTCGGTAGTTCAAGTGAATCGTTGGAAAAACTAAAAGACCCTTTTTTGGGAAGTTTAACGAGTATCGTAAACCCAATTCAATCCCATTTTCACCCGCATCGTTCGGTTAACGTATCTCAAGATAGACATTCTAATGTTTCTGTAAATTCTATTCTTTCTAATGTTTCGGAAGTAAGTTATGACTCTAGTTCTTCAGGTTTCGTATCGGACAGAAAATCTTCATCGTTAAAACCACATAGGCCCGCTCCTCCTCCGCCAGAGACATGTAATGACAACTCCTCGGTTGACGGTAAATCCCCCGTTCCTGAAGAAAAAGCAGTCATAGAAAGGCGATACTCATTCGCAACACCTTCTTCTTCGCCTACAGTACAGCGTCGATCTCGACAGCCGCCCGTCATTCGAAGAAAGTCAACAATCGGTGGCCACGGACATAATAACATTGGGGAAACTCTCTGGTCTTATGGAGTTAGACAAAGTGACTTAGAGAAATTATTACGGTTGAAATTATCCGAACCCTCAGATAACGAAGAAGAATGTAAACCTAAAGTTAATAATCATATTTCATTAAGTGAAAGTTCAGATAGTAGCAGCAGTAGTAGTAGTGAAGATTCTAATGAGAGTGATCAATTGAAAGAAAGTGATGAATATGTAGTGAATAATGAAGAAGGGAGAGCAGATGCTATCTCGACGGACCAATCCACGGATACACTCATTAATGATTACGAAAGTGACGAGGCAGATAAACTGTCAGTAGCGTCTGGTGCATCTGGAGATCGCAGTAATTTTGACAATGTTAGCATTAAATCAATCTCATCCCTTGACATGGTTCCTTATCAAACGTATGATAGTATTACGGTATCTTCAGACGAGTTTGGATCCGAGGTGTGCCATGCACCTAATACAGAGTTCCTCACAGTTAGTGCCGTGAATGAGTGGTGTATTTCAAAATCCATAGAACCGGCATTGATACCAGCGGAATCGAAGAAGGAAAAATATCGAAGGTGAGGTCATAGGAATTTATTTTGTTGTTATCTACGAAAATATTGGCGATATTGCGAAATTGTTCGACGTTTATATCTGATAATTTATCGCTCTGCTATTGGCGCTCTAATATGATTAGCGCGTCTTTGTTCTATTTCTTGAAAGTGGCTGTCGACAATCTATACGTTTGATAAGAATTTATCGTATCTGGTGCTTAATTTAAATATCAGTAAAAAACGAACTCATATTATGGAGTACAAGATATACATTTTTATACTTATTTATATCTCACATTACTCATACGCGAATATTGAATAGTTGTTAGTACAAGTCTCATTACACAAGCAATATGATTATCGCAGTAAATAAACAGTGGTCGCGATCGCACTACGTATGAGGTTTCACCTTGATGTTTATTCATATGGTCCGAGGCAGCGGGTAGTTAACATTGCCATGTTTACCTCTATATATTTGACGAACAGCTAGATTCCGAGTTATTACTTCAGTTATTATACGAGTAAAATTAATATGATGACCTTGAAGTTTGCTATTGAGATAATTCGTTATCTACGTATTACAAGTACTTAACAAATATTTAAATTGAATAGCAACATGATATTAATTCATATGGTTTATATATGAATTTAAATAAAAAAAAAATCCTGAGTAAAAAAAACTTTATACTCAAATCTCATGTATCAGATGAAATAAAGCTTGAATTTGTCTTTTAAAATTTACATCATAATATATTTTTTCTCGAATAAAGAATCAATGACATCAAATATAGCAATCAAAGCCACGATCTGTATATAACATCATAAAAGTTGCTGTACGAAAATTATTAAAAGTGATTATTAAACCAAAACCGACAATTGCCTCAACAAATTGTTTTTTTTAAGCTGGAAAATGAATATAGTTACAATTAATAATATAATCTTAGAAAATATCGTAATTGGCAAGAGTATCTTATTATTAATTCGTAAAAATACAACATTATTATATATCTATATATTTATTTATTTCAAGTCGTTATACGTTCACTATTTTAACATTGATCTTAAATATCTTGTCGTCAATGGAATTTTATTCGTCATGTAAGTATCAAAGATATGTGCGACTATAATTTATAAAAAATGTAATGTGGGATGTGATGATCAAATAGCATTCGAAGTGAACGTATTGCTATTGTTAGCTCGATGTTTTTGATATGCCAGGCCTGTATAATGTTTACAAATTCCTAATATATGTCCCTGTATTTGTTTTGTAAGCATCCTAATTGAATTTCAATAACTATCGTCCGCCTACAACTAATGAACATATCTTCTATAGCTGTATGTATAAAACTAAGTTAAGTTTGGTCAAACACTTATGACACTCTTACTGCGACTAATTTTTATGATTTTGGATTCGTTAAATGTGTCCATAATAGCACAGTATCTATGCAAATTTAAAAAAATTATAAAGAGTTCTTCTTTTAAATAAAGGTTTTAAATTTGAATACGAATTCTCATATAGATATTTATGACTAAATTAAACAATAAAAAAATATCCGATTTGATTGATTCTGATTTATCTTCATTTGAATTAGAATCATTTCTATAGTCGGTACAATTGTAGACTATACAAGTCAATAAACACATTCAATATAACAAAACATGTCAACAGTAAAAGATTTCATAATTAAGTGTAGTGACGAGAGGAGAAAATAATCTTATCGTCTGTAGTTTACAAAGAACAAACAAAAGATTTTTTCTTATGGAATTTATTACTGTTACGACATTTTGACATACTTCATGTGTTCATCAACTTTTGTTATTCACTGTACCAATCATTTCCATTGAACTAAACCTACTTAAAAGAAACGTGTCAATTTAAGGTAGTTAGTTTAAAATTGTTCCTCCTCGAATAATTTATTTTTGCGAATAATGGCAATATTTTCACATATGTTTCCTACTAATATGTGAAACACGATAGTTTGTGAAAATGTTAGTATGTTTGTTGATCTTTCATGCAAAAAGTACCGAATAGATCTGAGTGAAATTTGGCATACAGGTAGATAATAACACGCTAGATACTTCTTTTCATGCCGCTGATGACAAGGGAATAAGAATTACACTCGTAAATTCGCGGTATGCGGCTAGTCTATACTAATATTATAAAGAAATAAAGTTTGTGTGTTTGTTAAATTGTAATCTCGGGATCTACTGAACCGATCTTAAAAATTTCTTTCACCAATAGAAAGCCACATTATTGCTGTGTATATAAAAAAAGGATTATTAACATTATGCCTAACGAAGTTGAATTACTATAGAAATAATCCAACCCATTACATACATCCCATATTTTATTTATTCCACGTATGCTTAAGAAATAATATAGATTGATCTTTGTCTACTAATGGTGCAAAAATAAATGCATTGTTCTGTTTTCTTTGCTGGCATTTCTATGATCTCAGTTCGCACGTAATACCCGTTTATTGTTTTGGCTTCTAGACAAAACGTTCCATCGATTTCTCTTTTAATTATTGTTTATAAATACGTATTACCTCATTTGACTACTAGTACATTATAGGACTTTAGTTTGTGATGATGTTTGTATGTAATATGTATTTATATATTTCTATCTTGGCAGAAATTGTATGGATGGAACAATATATAGGATATTTTTATCCTCTTGATTTAAAGTGAATGAATGAATGAAGGATTCAAATCCACTCACTAGTTTTTGCAAAAGAGTAGCAAATATCAGTACATCCACAATTTTTCTCACATTTTTATTTAATAGGATACAAACAAAAAGGAAGTATAATATACAAATTACCTAGAATATTACGCCACCACATAGTTGTTAAAACTTTTTTGTTTTAAAAGGACACATGATACTTACATAATTTTTAATATTTATGATAGTTCTAATTATCAATGGTAGGAGTAAGTACCACTTACCACCACAATAGTAAATTGATATAATTACAGCTACAACTTTTGTTACGTTTAAAATAATGTTTAAGATAGTTTTCAAATATTGCTTTATCTTAGGACATAGAAAGGCACGTGCAACATTTTTCAACGAGATATACGTTTCGATAACACTAAAATATAATCAATGAACTTATAATGCGATTAAAAAATATTTCTGTTGCTTTATTCATAAAGAATTTATAACATTACAAATTTTAAAAGCTACTTTCAGAATTTCTTGCCGGTTCTTTGTAAATTATACATTTGACTTTGAATTGGTATTTTTAAGTTTGACATAGAGGTAGTTTAGACCCGGGACTAACATACGACACTCTTCATCCCGTTATTGCCTCGGGAACAATAATTTCGCGAGAAAAACTGCGAAGTGCAGTTAGTATATAGTATAAAAAATCTACTAAGCAATATCTAGGTAGTAACTTGTGATATGTTAGTTTATTCCTAATATATTTTTATTATTTTACGAACCAACCTTCCAATCAAAGCCAAACAGATGAAGTTAAAGTACCATAATAAACTAAAACATCTGTAATTGTATTTCGAAAAAAACTGATTTTATCCACCGAGTCAGAAATTAGTGTTGTTTTATCGTTTTAGGTATATACATATCTATTTTTACGAAAGCGAACGTGATATGTTTAGTATGCCAAGGTTATTTTTATTTAACGTAAACATTTATAGACTACATTTACAAAAATAAATATCAACCGTAGGTAGAATTCATTACGTTGTTTTCAACGAGATAACGAAAAATCACGTAAAATAATTTTCTTATAAACATTATGATAAAATCGGAACAGAAAAGACAAAATGCTTTAAATATTATTTTCATAACTGATGAGCGTTGATGCTTTAAGATTGTTATAAATAAATATGAACAGGGGGCTAACCACCATCTCTTATAGCAGTATTATTTTAATCTTACTTTCGAATTTTGTACCATGACATGCTTAATAATAAGCTTATTTTAGCATTGTTTCGATCAGAAGTTTTGTGCGACAATACGTAAATCAT
>DWAJ01004104.1:0-13539 GCA_018238005.1 Eurema mandarina
TGTCGGCACGGGTCAGCTTGTTTACTATAAATCCTTTGTACAGGAAGGAAAATTTCATACAACTAACTAAAATTTAACATACATACATAAATTAAATTTGAGTATAAAGAACGGCATATAATATAAAAGTAAATCAGACAATCCGTAAATTGATAATATCAACAATCGAAAACAAAATAAATTAAAAAATAGAAAATAATTATTTCAGTCTGCTGTAATTCAAATTTATTGTATGTTTGCTATATACAAAATAATTATGTTATTGTCTTTCAGTAATTAAAGAAGCGTTTTTTATTAATTTATAAATTGTTACATAATTTTAATAAGATAAGAATAATGACATACAAATAGGGGAAAGCGATTATTTTTTTAACTTTTGTTTTTCGAACAGTTAATTTTCCAACCTCTTAATGTTTGGATGACAGTCTGAGGACGAACTGAAATAATTAGAATACAATTTAAAACCTAAAGAACGTTCGGTTTTAAAACCTAGGTTTTAAACTAGATCCGTGTCCAATTGTTTTATGATCGCACCGGATTCCTTAATGGCCACCGAGATTTATTGTTGCGTGTTTATTAGACCGTGTATTACGGGTAATGCCTTCATATCATAAATTATACTTTAATAAAATATCTACACTATAAAACCTAACGGTACAGGTATATGGTTTTAAAATAACATTAATTTTACTGCTGTACTGGTATACAAATTATAGCAGATTATTTGCCTTATTTGATATTTTTTGGAAGAATCCATACTTCAATACAGGAAGGAATATTATAAATGTGATAGTAACTCTGTCTGTTTGTCTGTCATTCAATCACGCTAAAACTACTGAACCGATTAGAATTAAATTTGGTACACAGATGGTCTAGAGCCTGAGAAAAAACAAAGACTACTTTTTAACTGGAAAAAAAGGGTTTAAAGGGGGCGAAGGGGTGATCAAAATTTATATGAAAGTCCACGCGGACGGAGTCGCGGGCAGCAGCTAGTTATCTTATAATGGCATTTACACTCGAGCTTTTTTTGGGCTATCAGGATCTTATTGCATTTCATATCCATCCGTATATCAAAAAGTCGAATCCAATATTGAAAAGCCGACAACCCACACGCGAATGCATGAAACTACTACTACATATAAGTATATTATGTATGTGTTTGACACTTACAAAAAATGACAATTTCCATAGGTTAAAGAATTTCCAAAATCAGTTCAAAGGTTATTCCCTACAAACTTGATAACTAAACAATTACTATTAAAAAAAAGGGTCACATTCATCTTCCTCTGAAAAACCGAATTACTATAAAAATATTGAAAGAAAACATTATATTTCATATTCTTGGAACAGCGGGAAAAATAATATCTACCCTACATTATATTTATAAAAAATACTTTCAGGACTGAATTTTAAAATCTACAAAATAACACTTGTTTAATGTCTTCAGTTTACTTTCGTGGAATTAGGCTGGGCCTTTGAAAAAAACGAGTCTCTTTCTTTATATTATAACGATCAATATTCTCGTCGTTATTAAAAGTAATAAAACCTTAGGTACAATTAGAACATAATAGCTCGTTTATTATTAACGAACAGTATTGGATATCGATTTGAAAAACAAACATTGAAATATCAATACACGTAATACTGGAATTACTTTCATTTGATTCTTCGTTTTGTTTTCATTTTTAAATCCGTTCGATGTGAAATGTATTAAGTTTTTTATAGATTCCAAAGTTGTTAGTAGCCATGTCATAATTATTAATTTGAAATGTCAATCGGAACACGCTTATGTAGTTCTATTTTCAAAAATGTTGCTACATAGGTCTTGCTATTAATAGTAAGTAATTAAAAAAATAGAATGATGCTAATAGGCTAGTCTAAGCCAGATCACATAGCAGTAATTTCTCTCTCCTACAAAAAAATTAGCGTTGTTTTATAGAACCTGATCAGAGTTGCTATCCTTTTTTTTCCCCTTTTTAAAAGCGTGTAATGCTACTTAGTCTTGAAAATGTTGCCTGCTATGGCAAAAAACAAAATTCTGTAAATTATTATGTACGTATATAATATAAAGTCGTACGATTTGTCTTTATTATATCGTAAAATTTAGAAATACGTTTCATAATGAACTATAGAATTAATTAATAGTTCCGGGTAGCACTGCACTGGTAATGGGCTGGCGTTTCTCTTAACATCAGGAGTACGTCCAGCTCGTCTCGCTACTTCATCGCATAAAAAAAAAAATCAATGTTCTCGAACATTCTGTGACTTAATTTGTGAATAAAAATACATTAAAAGAGGAATTAATCTGCTTATGATGATATAATTTATATCATGATACCTCATACTTATGAAACGACGCTTCGCAAAAACATCCTAAGCTGACAGACAGACGTAATGATTAATGTTATATTCCCAGCCATCGAGTGAGCTAAATTTAGAACTATTTGTGGTGGAAATTGCATGAAAATTGGTATACTTGCGAACGCTACCGATTTTATTTGGAAAGTCTATAGTTTGTAAAAAAGGTAAGCACTGACCAGTCTGGCGTTATAAAATGATATTGAAATTATATAATAAATAAATAATGGAGGGGAATTTCAATAAGAACTAAATTAATTCGAATCAAAAGCAACAAGCTGAAAACATTATTATTATGACAATTTCAAATGAGAAAAATCCATCTAGATGTTGCATTGAAATTTAAAGAAATAAGAAACTTTGTTTACTTGGAAACTTTATAAGAACTGGCATTTGCATAATACCATGACAAAAATAGACAATATAATAATTTGTATTGTGCCTTGAATCTTCTTGATGGATGGAATTTCTTTAAAAATAAAAATAAAAATGCTCGCTCCACGAATTATCAATGTAACTTAACGTTAACAATAATATAATACATTTTTTGTTATTTTAAAGATATTTTGTGTATAATTAAAGTAACAGTAGATATGAAGGATTATCAAAATAAATTTGTATAAGAACAGGGAACTCGATATATCTGAACAGGACGGCCCGGTTTCTAACAATTTAGTCTTAGACAAAGGCTAGTATTAAATGATTAAGATAGGTAATTATCTTACCTCTTACTAACGTCAGTATCCCCACAGGCATCACTAAAACTGCCACCATCAGATCCGTAATCGCCAACGACATCAAGAAATAGTTCGTCACATTCTGCAACCTTCGTTCCAAGTAAATCGCAAGACACACTAACACATTACCGGCAGCAGTACACACTACCAGCACAATTGCAATCAGGGCCCACCAATTATTAACGTCCTTGTCTTCATCGCTGACATCTGTTCCATTGCTGCTTTTGTTACTAACCACACTATAATTGCTAGTTATGAGACTCCAGGTTACGTTAAAGTTATCGATAGCATCGCTCGATGGGTAGATAATGAAATCCAACTCATTCATTGTTAGGCGCTTGCGATGTCTTTTTCATTTTCATTTTGCGGAAGCGATCTATTTTATAAATGTAGTATATTGTATTCGGCGGGTCCATTCCGTTGTTCATTCTCGATACCGCATTATCGTTACATTTTTCATCTGTAAAAGAGAATTGATGTTATTTTCTGTGTATATTTTCGTGTGAATTTATCGAGTATCTGTTGTATTGTGACGTCGTATTTACATTTTGTAAGAAATGATTTATGTGGTATATATTTCAAGGGTAGAAAGGTTCTGTATTATTATTTAATTTTTCGTTTGAATTGCTAACATAGGTACAAAAATATGTAGCTTTAGTGTTTTATTTATGATTAATAAGCTAATTTGATCGCGTTATCGTCTGATTAAAGAAAATGTGGTCTTAAAAGTAACATGTTCATTAAGGAGTATGAGGATACATTTAAATAAACTTTATAATATAATAATCTATGTAAGAATTTCGTATAATATAGTTATATAACAAGTATTTTTGAACGTGCTAATATATTGTTAAAAATAACTTCCCTAGATTAAAATATACATAGGTAGGATGCATATTCGTTATACAATGTCCAGTAATTAAAAGCAAAGGCCTGTATTGCCCGCCCACTTTCATTAATGTAAGTGACAAAAACTAAAGTACGATCAATCAATAATAATTAATTACAGTGTAGTTTTGTAGTCGGCCGATAATTGTCGATACCGGCGGTAATTGTTTTCTTATAATTATGATACACATACAACATACATACAATACATATATACATATATACAAACAACAAATCTATGGTATAAAATGAATGGCAAATAAAATTGGTAAGTGCATAACTCTATAACAACTGAACCGATTTATATAATTCTTTTTTTAGAATACTCCTGGATGCATGAGGATGATTTTTAAATAAAAGTGATAGGTGTATGGTACAAGATATCGGGTAGGATTAGTACAGCGTGAACGAAGTTGCGTAAAAAATAGAGTCGGCTAGTTTTTAATAAAAAATAATAATATATCCAGCGATGTGAGCGAGCGAGACCGGGCACCTCGCTAGTATATTACAATAGACAACACAATCAGAGTGCCTAATAGCTAGTCGTTTGTGGAGGCCAATACCATTCGTTTGCCGACAAACAGATAACGGACCGGTACGGAAATTATCCAAATAAATTATTTGCGTGTCTGCACCACGGAAAAACACCCCGACGCCCCGGCCACCATTATTTATTCGTTTTTAAATTATTTTAAGTGATAATGGATAAAGCCGGGTTAGAATGACATTGATGAATAATGATTTATATTTTGGTTCCTATTTCAAGTGTTTTCTTGTATTTTTTAAATTATGCTTTATTCCGTTTTTTTCAATCTTTTCCTGATTATATTGTACTAAAAATCACTCTTTTTTATTCCCGATTAATAAAATATAGCTTAAGGTACAAATCATGTAGGTTTATTGTGATGAAAATGTTTAAATTAATACTTTACAAAAAATTAAATTTCTCGTCCTTATGTTACTTTAAATTATTAAATGCACTTTTTGTTTGTTTATTTTTAACCATATAAAATGAGAAAGATCTTAACAATGCGTAATTAAGTTAAATAGAATATTATATTATTAATTCAATTACATAAAAGTATTTCAATATTAAAAAACTTCAAGTCTAATATGCAGAACAGATAAAAAATATACTCTCTTCAAAATAACTACATAACAAATTGTCAACATTGACATTGTCGCATTACAAGTAAAATATCCAGCTTTGTCTCCGTCCAAATAATCGGATCAGCTATTGTATAAAGTTTTCTTTGAACGTTTGAATAATAAGGTAAGGCCTAAGAGTATCAAACAAACTTTGTAACATAACGTTTGTTTACAGATGCTTAAACACGTCCTCAACTTTTATATCTTCAGATATCACTATATATCGGGGTTCGGAAAGTTATACGAAACTTCGCTTTTGTTATAAGACTTATAAAGATTTATTGTGCTTTCGTTTGACCTATTTTGCAAAGGGCGAAGCACGCGTTTGATAAAGTTGGAAGGCCTACGATATTATCGAATTATACAGCAGACGTGACACCGGGCCATAAAACTACGCCGGGTATAAATGTACCTTCTCCTATCTGTTTCTATCTTATGAATACAGAAATTTGAAAAGTTTTATATATTTTATGGTTGTAAGGATGTTAAGTAAGCATGAGGTCGCATCATGGTGTCTGCCATTTTTAAAGAAAGTATAATTATCTCTGCATCTGATATTATGGTAGCAGCACATATATAGGTACCTTTCTTTCAAAGGCCGGCAACATACTAGTATAATGATTAGGACATTGTTTTCCATCTGATAATGATGACGCAAGATCGTTTGGCGTTCAGCTCTTATATGTATAAAAATACTTTAAAAAACATACGGGTGTAAAAATTATACATTTCGCTATGTTAAAATAAACACAATCACAACACCGTGTCAATTATATGAGCCATTCTCCTAAAAATTCTCTCTACAATATAGTTTTTAAAGCAGCAAAAAAATTATTCTACCTAGTTACTTTACATAGATTTCCTAATGTTCTAGAATGTTCGACGGATTCTCTTTGTAGTGTCAAAGCTGTCAAGTCACAATGCATTTGAAAAGGCATGGAAGTTTCAGCGCTATAATCTTCAACCTATTCTCGACTTAAAAGACCGAGGGACTTTGAGCTCTATAGCATGTACATAATTGCTAAAGTCGTGTAACTGTAAAGTATCATTAGCATAACCGAAATCGAAGTCCAAATGACGCTTCATTGCATTTTAATAGCTGAATGAAATACGAAGTTTGCGTGGCGAGGCGTGGCCGGGACGGCAATTTTAGTGAATTAAGAGCTTTCGCTGATGTGTTTAGAGATATGATTGACCTATGGGGAAGGGATTTAGGTCAGAATGGTTAGTGAGGTCGATGACCTGTTTGTCTATAGAATTAGATGACCCGGCGCGCTGTACGTATCCTACCTATCATACAAATGTTTTTTCCCGCTAATTCCCGTTCTCGTGGGAATTTCGGGAATTCCTTTCTAAGTGCACCTCTATTACTATAGAGGTGCACTTAGAAAGGAATTAGCTTAGTTACTACTAAGCTACGTCCCTTCCAAATTTCAAGTGTCTACGTTTAGCCGTTTAGACTGTGCGTTGATATGTCAGTCTGTCAATATATTATTCCTTATATATTATAGCTTTCCTGGTTTTACCTGTGTTTTAGTTTCCAAGTCGATATCAGGATAAAAATAGCCTCAGTGTTAATCCAGGGTCGAAACTTCATCCAAATCCATTAAGTAGTTTTTGGGTAAAGGGTTAGAAGGTTTTGTATCTAATATTAATAGGATCGGTAACAAAGAGTTATTACATTTGTTCTAAGGTTATATTATACAAATTACGGTTTAAATTTACAGAAACTGGACAATAACACTTTTTTTTCAATTAGCAGAACCAAGGTACACAAAAAATACCTAATGTATGTGCACGAATACTTATGTAAACTTTTTAATTGAATAGCTATAGTGCAATTTTCATAATAAACAAATAAATTTTATATTAAACAAGCCGCTTCCTGCATTTTTACTCGCATTCATGCACGAATACACATAAACCTCCCTCTTGACTCATTCTATTAAAAAAAACCCATGAAATTCTGTTGCGTAGTTAAAGATTTTGGTATCCCCATCGCATAATGTTTTCGCATATTAAAAAAGTAGAACAGCGCTACGCACGTGTCCATGTTCTTTGCTGCTTAATATCGTCTGATATTAAAATGCTACTAGAAACATACGATGAAGAAACCCAGAAATATAACACCAAGCACTAATAAAACCGCAAATTAGACCTATCAAAATTCAAAACAAACTATTAATTGATAAATGGCGACAAAACAAAGATAAAGTTCCGTTATTGCTCGCGAAGTAATTAGAACCAAGTTCACTGCCAGTTTCGTTCAATGAATTGGATTTTCGAGTTTGTTTTGCGTCTTGTATCGGATTCGGTTTATATTACTTGGCATTTGTAGGGATGTTGTTTCGGGTCATTTCATCGATGACGGTGATGTTAGGAGTGTTTAAAGTAAATAATTATATGAGATTCAGTCAAAATGTTTGAATATAATAACTGGTTGTATTAAATAGTGTATTATATTGTAGAAGATTTTATATAAAAGAACAGGATATGTTATATTTTGTACTGATACAGTACCTTGAAAATAATCCTTTGTCAGCATATACTAATGTCCTTTCCATGCTCCTTCTAGTTTTGTTTTTGTATGAAAGAAAACTTTATGGGTAATTTTTTTGAGGATGTAAAATTTTTCTTTTTCTATTTTAATTTAATTTTTACCACAAAATGCGGGTAATGTAACGTAATGTAATAAGTTTGCGCTACAGACATTATCACATATTAATTGACTCAGATAAATGATTAACAATTCAAATATAATTGTAAAATTTTACCGCAATTTTTATCCACAGTGACTCATATATTTCCTAAAAAATAATAGATGTAATTTAAAACATTTATAAGGTACAATTAGGGCGTGTGTACTGACGCCAAATGCCAAGGTTTATATATTCTAAGAATCGTTCGTAATTTTCCCTACAAACCGGCTTATATTTATTTTTTGCTAAGTACACAGTAAGTGGAAAAGCGGTACAGTCATAATTATGAGCATAGAATAATAACACGTAGAACCGCGATATTACACCCAAAGTGAAGCCATTTCAAAGTAGACAATTTTGTCTACTTTTGCATCGCATCAAAATTCCCATGTTTTTCGTAAATTTCAATTATTTCAAGTTTATAAGATAAATTTATTATAGCACCAATTTGTAGATAAATTTCTTTATCGCTGTCTTATGCCTGTCATTAAATACAAGAACGTGCTTTTCACACATATATATAAACAGTTTTGGCTTCACTTACGGTGGACCGATTAAAAAGGGAGTCCTATGCGTTATACATCTATCAGATACGAGTCTGACAAAGGGTACGAAAAGTTATACACTTTATTTCGATTTCATTTGTTTAATTAAACTGTTTAAGTTCTTATTAACATATTTTTAATACAATTTCTTATTTGTAAAATTAACAAACTCTTATCCAACAATAAAATATTTAAGGGGTTAATTTTGATAAAAATACAACGATGCTTTAAATAATATTTAAAATGAAATGACCCCTATAACCATAGCTTAGTATATGACTTTATCTCGAGGCAGATTTTGTTTCAAGTTTAATTTCTCTAGTTTTCGTGTACTTATGAAGTTATTTGTTATTTCAAATATAGCTCCTTTAGTTTTCTTATACCTGTATATTAGCAAAAGGCAATTACATCAGTCCAACCCTTCAAATGGGCATCAAGAACTTCGCACTTTCCACTATGGTACTGTTCATGATGAGTTTGTACAATAGACCCCTATAAAGTTATGGTGAGCCTCGACCCACTTTAATATTCTCCATAAATTATTAATGACATATTTGGGGATCGAGCCACGAGACATTAATTTATGGGTTTAGTGTTTGTGTAAGCAATTGCGATTAATTTTAGGGTAGAAATTTATAGAAACGTTATGTGTATATGTCGTTTTATACACATATGTGGGTGATGCGTATTTTGTAAATTTGTAATTTTATGGTAAAAAATTATTAAATCCATACTAATATTATAAATTCGAAAGTAACTCTGTCTATCTGTCTTACCATCACGCTAAAACTACTGAACCGATTGAAACTAAATTTGGTAAACAGATAGTCTAGAGCCTGAGATAAAACATAGGCTACTTTATATATAACTTTTATTTATAATTTAATCTTTATATGTTATATTTTATATACGGTTATAAGGGGGTAAGGAGGGGAATCAAAGTTTATATGAAAGTCCACTCGGACGGAGTAGCGGGCAACAGCTAGTAAGATATATTATATTTATTTGTAAATTCTTTACTTGCAAAATAATAAACTTTTTTTGAAAAAAAAATGTTTTTTAAACCATTTAGACCAAACATATTTTTCCGAACATGAAAAATCACTGAAAAAGAAAAATGTTTCAAATTTACCGCTAGTTAAAAATAAAGTTTCCTACTTAAAATAAAGCTCGCAATAACACAGTAAGTCATCACAAAAAAAGTTGTAACAAACCTAATTTGTCAGGTAAGTCCTTTGAAAGTGTAAAGTGTAAAGTCAAATTAACTTTTACGTAAAAATGTCTCAACGTGAAGTAGCGCTAACGACCAGCCGAGCTTTTGAACAGCTTAAATTTGCGGCCAGCGGTCGTGCTGCAAGCTGCACAGAGCATTAGGGAACGTGTATTAGACCTTATATATTTTATTTAGTTTCGAAAATGTACTCACATTTACCATGTACCTTTATAATTTTGTGGTTCAGACGTAAATTAGGATACACAATACAATATATACTAAATATGTTTTGAAAGAGCTTTTTAAATCGACTACGTTGTCTCCGTATAATTGATTTCTTTATAATATTCGGGTGAGATAAATTTTTAAATATATATTTGAAAGGATGATATAAGGTAGTATTTGATATACACATTACACACAATATAATAAAAATATTATTTTTGTTGAGAACGCCCTTTAATTTTTAATGTTATGTTTTCTTCTCATTTTATGTTTCTATTAATTATAATTAATTAAGTTGTCTTACGAATATATGAAATATGTACTCTGTTACAGATGTTTATTTATTTCTTGCGGTTTATTATTTTACTAATTTATTATTTATTTTACGTTAAACGACGTTTAAAAAAGAGGAATATCCTTTTCATTTACATTTAAAAATTAACACAACATATCGTTAACTATTTTTTATTTTTAATTTAAAGTTCAATATTTTTATTTTTCAAATAGATGCGGTCTCTGAACGACAGTACTCCGTACTCTCAACGTTAGAGGTAACAAGAATGGACTCTCTGCGGCGCGGTATTTCAGGGCAAGTGACTCGAACACTAAGTGTTCGCACGATATATCATACGTATACGTATACTCGTATACTCGTGAATATATTTCTCATACGATATAAAGGTCATGTAGTACAGTCGACTACAAAACTATGTTTAAAAGTTAAAAATTACAAAAGGTCACAATAAAAGGTTTCCATTAAATAGTTAAATTGGAGTTCCATGTCTTTTAAAATAAGTTGATGATTATTTTCTGCTTTCGTCAAGACACTTATTAAAAGAACAATTATATTAATATTAAAAGAATAGTAATTTCGAATGTGTTAATATTTTTATAATGATATAATTGGAGGTCCATTATATGAAATTTTAAATTTAATCTTGATATTGAATATTTATATTATATCTAAATATTATACTATAGCAAAGTAGTAAACGAGGATAGGTAATATTTTTGCTACATCTATACAGTAAGTTCGAATATTCACGCAGACGCAATCTTGTCTAAAAGATGAGTATTACCATAAGAATTGTCCGGTACTAACTTATTTCCTCAAGTAGGTATAAAAAGATTTATGTATTTACATTTCAGGACATATTCCTTTAGGTACATCTAGTACACATAAAAACATCTCTCAATATAACCTAAAATAAAAACAAAATGTAACACCATTTTATTCACTAGCGACTATGACACAACGGTAAATAAACCGAAACAATGCATGCATATTATATCTGAAAAAATGTGTAATTCAAAATTGTGGTTTAAGCTGCTCATGACAGCTGTTACTTAGTAATACATATTCATGCAAATTGTAAAAACTACTGCATTTTATTAGCACTATAAAATGCAAATGTGATAAATGCAACGCAATAATGGCGGACTATCTTGTTTGAAAAGTTTACTTTGTCTCAGAGGACCATTTTTACGTATCGTGACGCCGCATTTGAAAGTGGGAAATGATTGCTTTATGATGCATTTTTATGCAATTTTCTTATTGAATAATCATAGTTTTAATTGTGTTTATTTATGTTCAGTGGTACAGCGTAAATATGGATGGGTATTTATTCTCGCGTGGCTTTCTTAGAAAAGTTTTTTTTTTAATTATTTCATTTAAACATCAATCCAAGCCTTTAGACTCTAGAGTCTAGACGCTTTGTAACAGAGTTTGAAACTAGAAATTTGCTAAATCGATATTAAGCAATTAATTTCAAGGATACGTTTTTCATACTTTACAGCTAAAAATATATAATTTTCGGATGCAATTGAAAAAAAAGTATCAAAGATTCTATATCATTTATAATATTACGAAGGATTAATTTAATTAAATAGAGTTCTATTTTTGTTTGATGTCTCCTCGCAAATAAAATCACATATTTCTACAAAGTAAAGCTAAATAACAAATTTATTTACGCCCCTGTCGGATACACATCCGATAGATAAAAAATACTTATTCTATTAAAATACACGTATTTCGAGCTGTCAATATTTTAGGTTTGGATGTGACATTGCCTTTATCAAAGGTATATTATACATACATTAATAAAGGGTACTGCACCTGAACTCCGGAAAGAGGTATAGGCCCCTGCTTAATGGAAAATTTGCATACGTTGACTACTACGTCTAACATATGCTTACAAATATTACTTACTAGCCGTTAGGGATGAATACTATGTGTTATATTTGTACCTGCATGCCAAATATCAACCAAATCGATTTAGTCGTTGTTTCGTGAAAGAGTAACAACCATTCAAACATCCAAATTCATAAAATTTCACATTTATAATATTCATCTTTCATTCTTTTATTCTGTACATGAAATATAACCGAGAATTATAAATACATATTGTGTAATATTTCATGTATTGTAGAATAGCATATTTTTGACTGACATAATTATAATTAACGTTGTGAAAACATAATAATATACTAATAATAATAATGAACCAGATCTTAACGTCACGATATGAGTTAGCATACAATAAAAGTAACTTCACTAACTGAATGATAATGATTTTTATTTATTATGCTTAAATCTAAAAGGGTAAGTTATGTACCAAATGCAGTGGCAGTTTCAGTTGCAAGAAATAGTATATATTATGATGAATCTGTTAAAAATTCGGCTATGAATATTTTAATGCTATTGGGAATAGCTGACTTCTAGGAGATGATCAGGTATAGATCGGGGATAGCGTGATCGTCGGGTGCGCGAGCGTTGATTGGTTGTCCCAGTTGTGTTATCTTTCTCGCACCAATACGTAAATTACGAGCGCGATTCTACCGATGCGCAGCTATTCTCGTCCAGCGCTAAACATAAATGACGCGTACTATACAACCGCGTCTTAAAATTAACATCTTTATTTGAACAACTCATAAAATTACACATACCTAATAAAGCAATCAATACAAAGCGCTTCAAGGAAACAATCATTCCGATTTCCGAAGCCGCAAACAAAGAAACAAATAAACCGGGAACATAATGAATATTATTTGTATTCCTATAGCTTCCTAAGAGGAAAATAAATAAGGAACGTTGGAGGGTAATCGTTACAGCCCAATAAGGCTGATATTGTGTATCTCATTATTCTTTATTGAATTCTTAAGTGGGATTCACCATACGTTCAGTGTATCATTAAAAGATTCTGTAAATAGATGTGGTACAACGACAAAAAATCGTTTGTCTCTAAAGTCGGTTTACTAACGTTGAATGTCACAACGTTACGATAATGTATGTTTGTTATTCTTTCACTCAAAAATTTGGTATGAAATTTGGTTAACACATAGGATATTTTCGGTTTAAACGGTAATGCCTCTTGCAGCCGATAAATATTGTAAATAATGTATATCGGAGCAGATGAACGAAAAGAATAATCAAGATAGTGAAAACTATTGCAATATTAGTTAATTAGTCGAACCTCCCTGGTTTATTACAATGTTTAAATTCAAACTTAGAAGAATTGTGTGCCATTGGTCAGTTGCTATAAAAAACGTCAGCATTGTGAAAATAATGATATTGGATAATTTGTATTGAAGCTGATTATGTGCCGTTATTCTGATACTCTGAAGTTTTACTTATTAAGAACCTTAGAAAGAGCCATCATGAAGCAAACAATCATTACCTTGGCATCACTACAACTACTACGACGTCACTCTCTGCGACATGTACA
>DWAJ01004105.1:0-13534 GCA_018238005.1 Eurema mandarina
GAATAAAAAAGTGTTATGTCTTGGTGATAATTTTGAATTTGTTTGGTGTATCATAGTTTGTTGGCCAAGTAGTTTAATTGCAGCAGAATAATTTGATGGGGTTAAAAGAAATATTTTAGAGATTTATGCATAGGTGTACATTTAGATTTTTGGTGAACAGTTTAAAATTATCCAAATTTAATTTCTTCTTATGAACTTAATTATTTATTGTTACCAGCGGCGGTCGAATATTTTCCGAAAGCAAGTCCGTCATGAAAAAAATTGAATAATAAATATTATAATTTGATACCACATTCAATTGGTAAATGGTAAAAATAACGCTACATGTAGGTAACAAAGATTCAATAAAAACTTAATTAATATTTTTTGGCATGGACTTGGCCACTGCTTCGTTATGTATATCTATTTGTTTAATATTTCCAGAAACTATTCCTGTATTACCGCCGTCACCTTATAAAGTTGATTCACCAGATCCGGAATCTCTTTGGCCAGTTGGTCTTTTCCTACCCCCTCTGAAACCACCCGGATTCTATATAAAGCGAAGATCGAATATTGACGACTACATGAATCCAGGATTTAACAGAAAAGGTAGAACACATTTGCTTCTTATTCATATTTTATACAAATTAAATGTTGTAAATATTACGTTTTTATAATTGTTATTATACCTTCAAAAGGAGGAAAGGAAAGGATTCGTGACTATGTCGGAAAAGAATAAATGATATTATGGCATCTCTAATAATTATGTTTCAGTGGAAGAATTCCGCCTTCCCAGCATGGCTCTACCACCTTATAGATTAATAAAAAAGATTCATAAATTATATAAAACTATTTCTCAAATTTTTAATAACTTACATTTTCAGATGCTAATCACATTGACCCATATTTGCTAGAAGGCTCAGAAGCGATAGCCGCAGTGGAAAAAGCAAGAAGACACGGCGAATTATATTTCCATGATATTCCCCATATAACATCCCTGTTAGCTAACCAAGAACTCCGTCTTAAGAACAACCTCAAACCTAATCGAATTGGGAGCATACGACATGGTTGGCCTAAAAATCTGTTAGTTAAGCAAGCTAACTAACTTTAATATATTTTGTGCTATGTGAATTGTCAATATTAGTTTTGTATACATTAAAATGTAAATACCTCAAGTAAACCATTTTTATTTACCTCAGTAGTTATCTCAACTAATTCTGTTTTTTTTTTAATTTAGACTTCAATGTTTCTACATTTGCTATATTTCAGACTATCTAAAAAATAAACTATGTATTTGTTGATTAAATAAGGTTCATTTTGATTTTTATACATACAAAGTTGTAGTCAAATGAATGGATATTTATAGTAATATTTTATTTAAATCTCATTAACAATGTATAATATAAAGGCAGTGATAAATGAGTATAAAAGTAGAAATTCTAGATCTTACATACTTTAAGCTTATAAATTATGTACAAAATATTCTAAACAATTTTTTTATCACAATGGGACGGAATCATGTCTTTATATAGGAGATTCATTTGTTATTATGTGTAAAATATTACACACTTTCAAAGTAAGTACATAAACATTAATATCAAAAATTACAATATTTGAGCTCATGGAATGTTTTGTCTATCATTAACCCTAGGGTTAGTAGAAATTTACTGAAAAATAAATTTTATTGTTAGTGTGACCAAAAATAATAGAAACACACTACTAAACTTAATAACACAGTATTGTATAGGGATGTTACTTTAACTGCGGAATTACAGAGATCTCCATTGCAAAAACACATATACACTTTTCTGTGGTTCCACATTGTATAAGCACATCTCTCTTCATCATCACTTGGTGATCTCTGTAGACACATTCTTTGTGTTGCCGCACCATAATCTATCAAAGAACATTATAAATTAGGTACCTCAATCAAACAATAATTGCTTAATGATGATACATTACCACAAGTAAACTAAGTAATTAACTAACGGAAACAACATTAGCCATGAACACAATTGTTTCAAACTGTATTTATCATTAGTGTTTTTAAAGCTATTAATGTAAAAAAATGAAAGTTATAGTCTTTCTTTCATTAGTGCACACAGAACTTTTAACTTAGATTTTGAATGATAACTTACCATCAGTTCTGAATGCCCCTGTTGTGCCTTCAATCATTTTGCCACACCAGCCTGATGGGCATGCTACAATATGTATACCTATTTGGGTTTCTGGCTCTGTGACATTTATTGGAAAAGGATCTCCGCATGATCCAAGCTCTCCTCTTGATCGACATCTTATGCAACGCTTATTTAAACCTAAAATTCAAGAATAATGTATGTAAAACAATATCTTACATAGATAGTAATTAAATTAAAAGTAGTTAATTGAAAATGTCATTACAACCAACCAATCTAAGGTTTCAAGCTCGTATACTACTAACGAATAGCGCAACATTTTGTTTTCGATTTCGCTCGCTCCAGCTCTCTTTTTACCTTGAAAACATATCCGTGTCAGAAAGTAGTCAGTGCATACTTACAATTAACTTCTTCAAATACGAGAAGAGCCACAACACACCACAGCACTAGCGTTACGTTTGTCATATTTATTAGCTTTAGTTATTTCGATCTTAAACTAAACACCATTTTTATTTACAAACCTATTATCGGGCTAAAAAACTACAAAAGTAAAAGTCAAACGCTTGATATCTATCAACACGTATCGAATCGCACGGACAAATGACAATTTCACAAGTGTCAGACGTCAGCTGTTCGTGACAGATACCGACAGATATATGTAGACTCTGTAAATTCTCAATTTAATTATACCTACGGTTTGATTGAGCATTCATCTGTTAATACCGTTACTTTTCCCGATAAACCTAATTTAATGGGTTTTTGATATCTTAAACTGTTACGTTATTAAATTATTGATATGATGAGTTATCAACGCTATTCATCAGCTATAATAGCTTAACGGTATGTGTATTTTCATATGATGATAATCACATTGGTATTTATTATTATATTTTAAAACATCGGAAAAAATACCTATACCACTTGGATTGCATATTAATTATCACTATTACCTATATCTAAACAGATATAAAAAGTATTAACATAAACACTTCCTCCATAAAACGCAAGTAACATTATGAGGGTTGTATTTTTTTTTACTTAATATGTATGAATATAGTAGCCAATAGCCTAAATTATATGTGAAGTTGAGAAAATGCAAATGCAAAAAGAAATAAGTCTTTGCTTAGCTAATTCATGCCAATAAAATAAAAAAATCAGTATAAGAGACCGAAAAAAAGAGAGCGAAACATATTTAATATTTATAGAACTTTTTCTTGTAGGTTATAATTGAAAATATTTATTAAGATCTAATAATTTATTTCAAACTTTTTGAACTTATTAATCGATTTACTTTATATAGATTATAGACCGTACAGGATAATTGATAATTTAGGTATACAGATAAGACAAGTATGTTATCTATAAAAAGGGTAGATATAATATGAAGCCTGACAGAGTGGTACTGTGATTGTACCATAATGTAAATAGAAATCTTTCTTTTTTGGCAATATAAGTTGGCGGTGGCGCTCTCTTCTTCAAAAATCAAATTTACGACATCAACATGGCGGATAAGTGGGAAAGTAAGTTTGTTTACATTTTTATACTACTTAAAGTGTAAACAGTTGTTCTGATGAAATCTTAAATTCTAGTTCTTTTTACAAAAATTCAAAGTGGTTTATTTCTCTTTTTTTTTAATTACACTTAAATTCGTATTCGTTATTGAGGTTCAAAATTTGAAAAAATTCAAATTTTCGTCGAAATTGTCAACATAAAATGTGATATATTTAAACACTTGTTGAATATTTTCCTATAACGATCATATTTCTAATCAAAGACATAACTCTAAAATGTGTTACATTGCAACGACAGTAAAAATATATTAATTGTAAATTACAATTTTAAGGTATTAATAGTGAAGATAAAACCTCCAAGATGCAATTAAGCGTAAAAGATGAGCCGATGGATTTGGATTTACCAGAAGAAGAGGATGTGCAATTAGCTTTTGGTCCTGCTGCTCTTGGATTACATAGAGTAGGAACAGAATTGCCTCCAAAACCGACACCAAGTGAACCAATGCAAAAGCTAAATGCTAGAGGTATGCCAGCTCGAATTCGTAAGAAGAATAGATTTATATTTGTCGATGATTTTGTTAATACTTCTCCTCCAAGACAATCCCCTAAAAGAACTCCAAAAATTTTGAAAACACCTGTTAAACAACCTAGTGCTAAGAAACAAAAATCACCTGCAAAGTCTCCTATAAAATCACAAAAAAGTACTGAAGATAAAACTGATAACCAATCACCTGATCGCAAAAGTGGCCAACGAATAGGTATGAGGTTAAGAAATTTATTAAAACTGCCGAAAGCACATAAATGGGTTTGTTTTGAATATTTTTACAGTAATATTGATAAGGCTCTTTTTGATGGAGAAAATGATTTCATGATATGTTTAAAAGAGTCATTCCCACAATTGGCTAATAAAAAACTTACTAAAGTTCAATGGGCAAAAATAAGACAAATGATGGGTAAGCCTCGTAGATGTTCACAAGCATTTTTTGAAGAAGAACGACGAGAGTTGGATAGAAAAAGGAAATTAATAAGGTATATACAACAAAGAAAAACTGCTGATATTTGTGTCAAAGATTTGCCAAATGAAATACCTATGCAATTAGTAGTTGGAACAAAAGTAACAGCCAGATTACGGAAGCCACAAGATGGTTTATTTACTGGATGTATTGATGCTGTTGATACGTCAAACAATACTTACAGAATAACTTTTGA
The DNA here is from genome assembly GCA_018238005.1 of Eurema mandarina. Classification (NCBI taxonomy): domain Eukaryota; kingdom Metazoa; phylum Arthropoda; class Insecta; order Lepidoptera; family Pieridae; genus Eurema; species Eurema mandarina. Next base: position 4,835 of record DWAJ01004105.1, read on the forward strand.
AAGACCTAAATTAGGCACACACTCAGTGCCAGACTATGAAGTTTTATCTAATGAACCACCTGATTCCATATTTTTGTCAAGTATCACTCAAAGATTTCGTCCTCGTCCATTACAGGATATCTTTCATTTATATCAATCATCACTAGCAAAATCAAATAATAGCCAAGGAGATCCTATGATTGGCTGTAATGATATAACAAAGTCAAAAATTGACAAAACTCTTGGCTCCTATCCATATGGACTCCTTGAACTAATTGTGAAATTGACCAAAATCTTACAAGTCAAGAGAAGTAAGATTAATAAGTTAAGAGAATTAAACTATGAAGCAGAAAAACGGAAATCATTTGATGAAAAAACACCTGAAGACTTTGAGAGAAAATATGCTGCAATAGTAATTGATCTTGAAAGAATGAATATGGATTTGCAGGAGTACATTAATGAAATACAAGTATTTTGCCAGCAGATTGCACCAGGGCCAAGCCTAGCAGCAATGTTAGCACCCTCTCATTTGAGAGAAAAATGTAGGGAAGAGGCCTCAGAACTTGTAGCAAATAATAACAGTAACTCTATTAAAAACTCAAATATTATAGATCTTATTACAGATTTAACAGCACTAATGTTACAAGTAAAAAGTTTATCAAACTCTGATCAAAATGCTTATGAATTAAGTGTGTTGCAAGGTACTATGGAACAAATTAAAATGAAATTAGAACCAAAACATCAAAGACTATTTCAGAACAGTGTTGAACCTCATATGCAGAGGATTCAAATGGGATTGGGGCAAATATCTACTAGTTTGATAGTAGGAACATAATTTCTTCTGAGTATTTAATTGTAAAGGTATATATTATCATGAAATGTATGTAATATAAAATGTTAATAAATGATTTATTATTGTAATTACAAAGTAGAAAATTTATTGGATATAATGTTTAAATAAAAATTATAGCAAACATCTAATTTTTATTATATTTTTGACAACTTTCGAGGTTATTAGTATTACATAAAGTAAATTTATAATATAGTACAATACACAATGTAAAATTTTACAAAAGGATAAACCATACCAATATCTTTAGGATATTAGGGGTACTATTGACTGTAAACAAATATTGGAATGTAACTGAATATTCAAATTTGTTGAAGTATTTAAATGTTAACTAATAATTGGCAAATATTCAAGAAATTAAAGTGTTACTTGCAAAATATACATTACATTTTATATTTATTCAATATTTCCAAAAGATCATCAGCTTCTTCAGATGTTTTAACTCTTATTAGAATGGGTGTTGGAGGTGGTTTGGCATCAGGAGTTGGGATGCAAACAAGCATTACATTATTTTTACCCATTCGCTGCGTGGGTATCGAGGAACTAAGTACTAAATTTATCAATATATTTCCCAAACTTGTATTTGCTCTGACTAAAAGCTGATGTTTCTTACTCTCTTCAATTTTCTTAATATATAAGGTTCCCACACCATTATCAACGAAATTGCCATCTTTTTTGAAGAATATCTTACATTTTTTATCAAAGACACTATTTTCTTCAACCAAAGGTGTATATTCAACTTTTGGAGGTTCATCTTCATCTTCATTAGTGTTAGTTTGATCTGATACATCGGTTTTATTTTGTATGTTTGAATTGAAGCTAAATGGTTTACCAGTACCAAATGAAAAAGATGAATTTCCATTCCCAGCAATTGGATTAGTAGTTGGAAAACTTAAACTTTGTGATGATGTATTCACTCCAAAAGTAAAACCAGTGTTTGTAGTTGTTGTTACTGACAAACCAGCATTTGATGAAGTGGTTGTGTTAGATCCAAACAGAAAGCTTGAATTAGGTTTTCCAGAAGCAGTAGTAGGGGAATTTGTTGAATTTTGTGATTGCGTTATGTTTCCAAAAGTGAATCCTGCTTTGTCCGTATTTTTCTTCTGGGTATTTTCAGATGAAGTGTTCCCAAATATAAATCCACTTGCCTTTTCAGGTGTTGATTTGTTGGCTGTAGTTAAAACATTTGAGAATAAACTTGTTCCAGTAAAAGCCTGGGAGGATTTTATTTCATTTGCATTCTGTTTGAAATCACCTTGTTCACCATTTGCTTTTGTTTCTTTGTTATTGAAATACTCATCCTGAATTTCTTTTAAGTGTTTTTCATAATCTTTAAATATTGGTGTGAGAATGCACAATGGTGTCTCTTCAACATGTTTTTTGATCCAGTCAGATACCGATATATTTAGTCCTTTTATGTTCTTGTAATATTTTAATTTTTTTTCATCAATATTATCTTTATCTTCACTTGTGTCTTTCCTTTCACTTGTATTCTTTTCAACAGATTTATCATTGCTTGGTGAAGTATTAAATATAGGTGTTGAAGTAATTTGGAATGGTGAAGTTTTAACAAATGCCTTTGGAGTAGCTGGACCAATAAAAGGAACTCCCGACTGAGCAGTTGATGCAGGATAACTCAGTGTTGGTGTATTAAAACTGCTTTGTGAAATTGTAGTCTGAATTTTGAATGGACTATTCATTTGGCTTTCTTTAGCAGGTTCTGCTGGAGAATTTGTATTTCCCATAGGACTAGATGCCAATGGTTTACTAAAGAGAGAGGATGGAGAAGATTGAGTTGTTGCAGGTGTTTTCAACGGCCCAGTTGTAGATGGCATTGCAAATAAGCCTACATTTGGTGGCTTTGCTGTAAATAGTGCTTTTGATTCTTCTTTATTCACTGTACTTGGTAGAGATGTATTGGTTTTGTTGCCATTAGTTAAGTTTGCCAAGAAATCGAATGAGGTCTTTTGAACTTTATTAAAACCTCCAAATCCAGTAAAGACTGAGCTTTTTTGACCCTGTAAAAACAATTACAAAATCATTAACATTCATTATAAATTAACCCTAAAGAACCAACCTTTGCAAAATGTATGGACATATTTTCTTTACTTTTAATGACTCTCACTGTTTTAAAATATAATTAAAATAAAATAAATAAATAAGCAAAATTTACATCGCTGTTAGCCATATTTGAGCGTCGCTTAGCAGTTCTCATAACGCGTTTCTCTAAAACTTCTTTTGGCGCTGTTTTGAAACCTTCCGTACTATCATCTGGTTCATTTGAATCTTCTTGATCCCAGTTGTCATGATTGAGCTCGGTAGTAGCTTGTCTTTTCACTGACATGATTAGTTTTGAATAAGTACAATATTTTGCAGCAATATATTAAGAAATTGTAGAACTAGATAGCGTGACAAAATGTATTCTTAATGTTTAATGGTGAACATTCTGCAATACGTGGTATTCAAGAAAATCAAAATTCTTATACAAAGATAAGTCATATATTATGCAAAATACATATAATAATTCTCTATAAATTTTGGTAAATTAGACCGGATATATTTACTAATCACGGTTCAGTGTTCACACTTCATTCACTGTGTCGACTGTCGCACATTTTTATACTGTTTGACGTTAACGGTTAATGACATATGTATTATGTGGTATGTCATAGTGTTACACACCTAACAGATAACAAAAACATAATAATTGCTCTACCTATATATTTTATAAATCAACTAAAATATTATTAGTCGTAGCCCGTAGGTATTAAGAAAATTGTTGTTACTTATGTGCAGATTCAAGTAACCGTGATACATATTTTTATACCACGAAAGACTACAAAAGTCAAGAACCATTTGAAACTTAAATATCGATGATAATATTACTAATTAAAATACAGAGGAACCTATAAATAAAAGGAAATTATAAATGTTGCTTTTTCATGAAGACTTACTTCATTTAGTTTTGTTTCAAAATTTTAAGCTGAAATAATTAAGTAGCTATATAATTTTACACATTTTAATACCGAATGCAATATACGCTAGTTCTGGTTTTGTGCATATAATCTATATTTTATTTTATAGCACTAAACATTTCATACGCATACGCATTCGAATACGCATCTTTGATCCCCATGGTTCATGATACATAAGCATAACTATGTATCAAAGGTATATTTTCTGTTATTATGAACCCGTAGGTATTTTAGTTTCCAATATTAATAATAGCTCATTAGAAGCATTTTCTTCAAATTTTAGATTATTTTAATTTTAAGAGATTATAACAGATAATATATAATATATATATACAGTATACACACAGATAACAATAGCATACATAATTACTATATTAGGTACTATAGTCTATACTGAATACATACCTACTCTTTAAGTCTTTGCACTTTGCAGTTTTGCATACTTTGTTTTATTGTGATTTGCGTTATTTTATTGCTTAATTATTTTTATTAATATAGTTGCATATAAACTTCAGAATTGGGTGTCCGCCGTCCGGTCAATAAATGTACTATAAATTTTATAAATGATAAAATACCGTGTAATTTTTATGATTATATTAAACATTAATTTTTCTGTGTGATATTTTTAGGGACTTCGTTGTAGGATACTTTATTTATACTAAATAATAGAAGGATCAGTAATAAATATGTTTGTATATTTATTGTAGTGATAGCGAGTCATTTTATGGAGTGACAGATATTTTAGTTTGCGTTCTCAACTCAAGTTTCATGTTTACAATGGAAGTTTCGAATGAAATTAAGGAAGATATTCGTAAAACACAGTCTGACTTAAAAAATGCAATACGATTGCACCAGGTAAATATTGTTTGGTAGTTTATCAAAGTACGAAAATAATGTATGTTTATAATTACATTAAAGGAATTTCTTTATTTTAGAAATCTATTTTTTCAGATTTGGGTCGCACGATTACAGGAAGATGAAACTGTAAGTTCGTAATTCTTTGTAAAACAATAAATACATAAATGTCTATATTTAATTTAATTATCAAATATTTTTAATTGATTTCAGAATACACATCTTAAAAATAAGGTAACTGAAGCTGAAAAAGAGATAGTAGCAATTGGCCATGCTCAAGTGAGTTAAACACATACTTTTTATTTCATTCAAACTTCTAATTGTTTCAGTGTTGTCATTTAGCAAGTTTCAGTTTCTTTAGGATTTATGTATAATTCTATAAATGATTGCTTTTATATTATACAGTAGCTTTCTCTTGATAACAGAATTAATAAAATTGATGAAGTAGCTAAAGAGATGATTTAAAACATAATAATATATAATTTGATAAACCGTTTATTTAGTATAGACCTATAAAAATTGTATGGATAGATAGAAGAGTAAAATTTTACTATAGTGCTTGAAATTTTAGAAATTGGTGGTAGATAGATTGCGTAAAGAGTTGGAACTATATCAACTACGCTTAAGAGCAAAAAATAAACAAGTCAGTATTGAAAATGATAATAACTACATTGCACAACAATTGAGAGACCATCAAATACAACATAGAAACAGAAATCGAACCACTTCACTCCTAAAACCTTCAGTTTTAAATGAAATTCAGATAAAAACTGAAAATATAACCGATGATGGAAATAATGAACCAGATATAGAGAATGATATAAAGCCTTTAGAAAAAGAAACATCCAAAGAAGATATTATACATAAAGAAAGTTTTGTTAGAAATTTTCCTCAATTACAAAATTTAATTCATGAGGATAGAAGCAATTTTGAAAATGCTTTAAACAAAGTAAAAGAAGTGTTTTTGTGAGTATTAGATCTTTTGTATTTTATATTATTATATGATGTGTAAAATTGGTACAGTAAAAATGTAAAATTAGTTCAGTCACAACCATCTGTACTAAGTTATGTGACCATCAATATGTTAAATTTGCAGGCAAAGCACAGTACAATTATTAAAACATAAAAATATTTTTACTATGAATAAAATTTTACTATACATTTATCTGAGACAGATACTGAGGCAAGTCCAATACCAGTAGAAACAATTAAAAAAATACTTGAATACAAATATAAAGTAAAAAAATTACCTCACAGCATAAATTGCTTAAAAGCATAAGATTCTTTTTTAAAAAATATACATTGATTGTGTGTTATATATTACAGGGGTACAAAATTTGATGACAATGATTGGCCAGATAGATCAGATTCTGATTCATCTCCAGCTACTGAATTATCCCCGCCACCATCGCCATTGCCTCTACCGGAGCCAGGGGAACCTGTATCAAAAGAAGTCTTTATGAGGTAAACCCTAAATTTATTAGTGAGTTATTTAACATCATTACCTAGTACAAAACAAAGTCGCTTACCCTGTCTGTCCTGTATCCCATGTATGCTTAAATCTTTAAAACTGCGGAACCAATTTTCATGCGCCTTTTTTATCAGATAGAATGATTCAAGAAGAAGTTTTATGTACATAATACATGCATAAAATATAAGTGGTGGATATGTGATAAATTGTCTGAAACCGAGATTCACTTTCTTACCTTGTATGTATAACATATGATTTATTAAATGACTAACTCTTTTTACTCAGGCTGATTGGATTGGTGACTCCATCTCAAAAGCAAATAATCGAAAAGAGAATAAATGAGAACAGAAAACGAGCAGCAAACACAAATCGGAATGAATTTGTGTATGGGAATTATGAAATGGTGCCTGTAAGTAGATCAATTTGAGACCTTATATAAAATAAAGTTGCTTTTTGCTGTTTTGTGGAGGGAAGGAGGATGTAACCTTCCTCTGACCTAAGGGGAGGATCCTCGACTAATCGAACCACTGACTGGCCGGCCGTTAGACCCCGATGGTTCGATGTCGAGAGTTGATGAGATGTAGTTGTATGCTAAGTCTCGAACAAATATCTTAAGCGCGATTCAGAACTCGGCGCATTGGTACCGGTCGCTACAGTTTCTGATCTTTAGAACTACGCAACGGATTTTGTTACAGTTTTTTTAATAGATAAAAGTTTAAGAGAAATGTTTATATTATATATTTTTTATTTGTTATATATGTACAGTTTGTATTTTTCATATTAACTATTATACATATGGGAAAAGGTGCATGATACTATATATCCTTTTAAGATGAGCTTTAATATTACGAATTTGATTTTTACAGAAGCGCAAGAAATTAAGCCAATATCCATACCTTCAAAATCATAATGACCCACCTCAGACTCGATCGGCAAAGTTACGAAAACAGGTAATATTAGCTACTTCTAAAGAAAAAAAAAGTATATTTTCGTTTTCATCTGGTTATAAGTTAAGTTATGATGAGTCCAGGCTTTCCGAAAGTATTTAGGCTTAAGTGTTACTTATAATAGCTTTTTTTATAATATTGTCCATGTAGGTATTATGCCAATACAATTTACAATCTTAATGTTATACTGATGGATTTAAAGACGATATTATAAGATATTATATGACTACAAAGTTTTTATTTCAATCTACTCAGAACAAAGAGCTCCCAATATACATTCTGTCTGTGAACAATAATTATTTTTTAGCTAAAACTATATTGTAACAATCTCTGACGATAAAGAAAAAGCGTAACATCCTGAGAATATCTATGCTGTTTGTCTATTTTTTTTCTCCTTTGAACAGCACCATACTTATGGTTTTCAGAATCAGAATAAGTCATCTCGAGAAGGATCACCATCAGGATCATCAACTGACAAAGGTAAACACAGTTGACTTATTTATTATATTAATGAGACAATCGACTTATTACTGAAGTAACCAATTTAATGGTATACCTATGTATGTATTATAAAAAAGTAATTAAAAAAAACAAGACAGAGGACGTTACAATTGACAATGACAATGGTCCGAGTGATGTTAATGCGAACAACGTATTTGTGGACATTAAACTTACAGTTTACAATTTTATAAACAACCGAACATTTAGTAAATTATAGTAGTAACGTGAAAGTAAAAATAATACTATAAAAATATTAGAGAGATTTTTGTACTTTTCGTGGTAGCAGACCGGTCTTATATAATTAGTCCATAGTGTGTTAGGAAGAAATTGGCGCGAAATGCAAAATAACTGTCACGGCGATTTGATAAATTTACATTTGTCTACTTCCCCTGTCTTGCTGTTCACAATCTAAGGAGTTGACTGGAATTTGTATGTAAATTGTAATGTAATAAGGCTTTGTCTTAATACAAAATTGGATGCCATTTCTAGGTTGGGGTAACAGGCCTGCCTGGATGTCCACACTACCGGCCGGTCTGTCAGTCGAACCTGTGTATTCTGGACTTAAGAAAGTTTGCCATAGCTGTGGTAGAAACGGTAATCATATTGAAAAAATATTTAATAGCACCGTTTTCCCCCCGAAGGGCAGAAAACGCTTATTTAGGTTTCAGCCGTTCGGCTTGATCCACCTTGAGACTACGCGTGTACATTCTGACGTCATTACAGTGTGAAGTTAGCTCTTTTTCGATAATGGCGCCCTCTGTCGTAAATGTGAAGTGTATCAACTTCACTTCAAAGGAGGGCAGTCATTCAGCGCAGGCTGTGTGTTAGTCAGTACGCTTTTGCATTCTGACAAGTCAACACGTACACAAAAGCTGATATCTTAATCACCGTAAGTAATATTTTCAATTACAATAATACAATATTCCGTCGTACTTATTTGGTCGTTGTTGAGCCACGAAATGCAGTGCGTCCTAGTACCACGTGCATGGGATAAATTCTCAAATCAAATACCATGCGTCGCAGCACGCCGGTACGACGTCGTATCACTGATACGTTAGATAAACGAAGCATCATTTAGCTTCATTTCATACGACCGTAATACGACAGCTGATACGTCGTATC
>DWAJ01004106.1:0-13534 GCA_018238005.1 Eurema mandarina
AAATATTTTTTGCGCATGAAAAACAAGATGAGGAGCATCTTATGGGTCCAGGAAATGTGGATTAAACTGCACTGCAGCTTGCTTAGAATGCAATGGTGATAGCTGTACTAATCCTTTACCTACAATCATCATCAACGAAATCGACGACGACGACAATAATGAACAATAATCGATATAGTTAAGGTTAAATTTTCTTTTGTAAGTTTTTTTTTCGAAAATCTAATAAATTAACATTGAATTTACTCTGCAAAAATAATTTATTACATATAAAATTAAGATCTTTACTAAAAACATCTTTTCCCTCTTGTGCCTTTCATTTTTCAGTAATTTGTAAAAAAAAATGTTGTAATCGAGATCGGCCAATTTTTTTTTAACATTTTTATTTGAGGTTTTAATAATGCAGTCAAACACTTGTTACACATATTCATTGACTGGCCCTGGGTTGCCAGCTTGCCGTCTTATCTAGACAGTTGTCACAATCTCAACCCTTTTACGGAAATGAAAATTCAAACTCAACGTTCATGAAATGTAGATGAAATGTTTTTAAGATAATGTCACCGTGTCGAGAGATCTCAAACAACTGGTTTTAATTTACAAACATTATTTTCTAAATTCATAATATCATTAAGTAACAATTAATTTGAACTAAAGAAAAAGTTGTCAATTATAAGCTGACTAGCTGTTGCCCGCGACCGCATGGACTTTCATATAAACTTTGACCCCCCCTTCTTCCCCTTTTAACCCCTTTTTCCAGTTAAAAAGAAGCCTATGTTCTTTCTTAGGCTTTAAAACATCTGTGTGTGTGTATCACCAAATTTCTTTACAATCGGTTCAGTAGTTTTAGCGTGATGGAAAGACAGACAGACAGACAGTTACTTTCGCATTTATAATATTAGTATGGATTAGTTATTTTTTATTTACACTTTGTTACACATAACACAATATAAATACTACATATAACATTGAGGTAACTGGCGTCCTTATCATTTCAGAGTGATTTCTTCCAGCCAACCAAGGATATAATATAATTTACATTTACATATTCCTTTTGGTGTTATTTATAGGAGAGTACAGGCGTCCTTAAAAGTATTTAAACAAATACTAATGATATAATTATTTTGTCCTCCTGTCGCAAGACTAATTTAAATAATTTTATGGTTTTCTATACTTCAGTTAGAGCTTGTCTTTAAGCGAAGAGAATGAATATGTCGGTTAATAAATAACAATACTAGCCAAGTCCATTGATGAATATAAAATAATAAAATATTATTACTATTCGGTATCGAAAAGATGATTTCCCAATGTGAATTATCTTCCTTTCAACAAACAGTCGCAACGGAGCTTAGTTATACTTTATGTTTTGTGTGGAGAGTATATACTATATATTATGTTAAAATAAAATAATGTATTTGGAACAAGATACTCTTAGTTAAAAGACATGCAGAGGAAGCTACGGGTAAAAGCAGAAGAACAAAGTTTAGATATTAAATTACTAAAAGTTAGCTTGTTTTATCGGTACTGAAAGTGTATTAGTCTCGCATGGAACTAATGTTTTGTTAAAATACAGGTACCAGTAAATGTATTGGAAACATGTAACATATTTTATATTAAACCTTACTCTACACTGACACTCAGTAAAGTTTATTTTTTAATACAACAAAGTTTTGCCTATTAAAAATATTAATTACGGTAGGTTAAAATATTAAAAGCGCCAACATAGTTTTCGTCAGGGTAAATTTCAATATATAAATTTAGTATTATAAAGCTATTTTATTAAGCGTCCTTGAATTAAAAACTTAAAAGAAATCAGAGAAAAGGTACCTACACTACAAATGTAATATTTTATTGGTTAAAATTATTTATTGCATCCTGTTTTCAGTTGCATGTTCCGATAAACACACGTTTATTTTATTGCAATGGTGACGTTTTGAAACAGTTGATCTCACAGCTTGAACGCGTGTTCAAATGTTTCTTTAAAATCATTTTAGGTTTTTTCTTTTATTTTTGTAATGACGTACGTAAAGTGTCGAATTAACCTACCTGTGTTCATATTATCATGAAGTTTTATTTATCTCTATTCATCTTGAAATAGTATTTATCTGATCTCGTGTCACGGTTTTCACAATAGGCACACGCTCGGTATCATTTGATAATGTCATTGGCAAATTCTCTAAAAGTTTTAGTTAAGATCCTCGAATAATGTGATGCAACATATTTACGTACAGTAAGATAGGAATTTGTGTTACATTTATTATAAAGATACTAATCATTTTAAGGAAGTGTTTGCACGGGTGATGGTTATAAGGTTATTGGGGTAAGGCTGGACAAAACGCACTATGACTCTCACAGGATGGCGACGCATTGTAAACAAAGGTATATTGAATTTTTTAATCAATTGATTTTTTTATTCAATGACATATTAAAAGTCTTTGCAACAATTATAATATGTTACTTATCAAAAGTCGTAGTTTTATAATGGTTAAATGATTTATTAAGACTTGTTTTAATTTCTATTAAAATAACCGTACATGAAATTTACTATGGTGATAATGATTGCAGTTTAATAAAGTTAGGTTATTACCAAACTATATTTAACTGTCTTCATGTTCCTTACTTATGCTTATAACACGAACTCTAAGGAAAGATCTTAAATACCTAACCTTTATAATGTTAAAGAAAACTTTGTATAAAGGAATATTTATATATAAATTCAGCCATTTTATAACATGACTTATTTTTTAGTACTCTTTATACCTCAGAGATATGTTCTCGGTATAATGGGTCTGTTTGCTCTTGCAAATTCCTTCACTATGCGAGTATGTCTAAGTATGACCATTACACAAATGGTGGTCCATGTGGCACCCTCCGAAGAAATTGTGGGAGATACTTGCCCGGAAGACGAGAATATTGTAACAAGAACTTTCCTAAGGAATATCACGACTGTTGATCACGTAAGTGCCGTTTATTACGAGAGTATGAAAACTTAAATAAATGAAACATAAATATTTTTTTACTAAAAACTATTTCGTATTCAATTTTACACATTCTACCTAATCTATTGATTTGTTTAATTTGTTTTTATTTTGTGTGTGGAATGAAAGAGATGTTCGTCTGATGGTAAACGACAACCAACGACTATAAACAACAACTGCGCTGCCGTCCTTTAAAATAGGAAAAAATTAAACTATTTGTCATAAGAAGGGAATAAAGAATAGTATAAACTAGGCTGAAAAGGAAAAATGGACCTTCAGTGCTCCCACAGATGAAATACAATTACTTGAAGTCTTTTTCTTGTGGGAGGGTTGGTACCCTGGGCGAGTAAGCTAACTAATTCAGCCGAATCGAATGGCTATATCACCTCTTGTTAACATATAGTTCTTATTGCTCTTTTTATTATTATTTATTTCGAAACTCCAACTTTTTAACGATTAACATAATAAACATGCTCTTGTTAAATATGTGTTATCTTTATAGTAGGTTTTATTTAGATAGCTCAGTAGGCATGAGCAATTCATATTGTTCAATGTTATAATTCCTTATAATCGCTTAAGTCTGAGCACTCGTGATTTTATGGTTAGTTAGTGTTTACGTTCAAATGTTGAAAATAGGAAGCATTTATACAGCATTATAAATTTTTACTGAACATAACCTTGATAATTAGAAGTGTTATCATACTACTAGTGTTATCATACTTTTGTAGGTTATACAAAAATATGTCAATCAGTATCTCTTCACTATCCACAATTTTCATCTCTAACTTAGCGCTGTTTTTAGGGTCGCCAACGATATGACTGGAATGAGTCAACCCAAGGCTTTCTTTTAAGTGCCTTTTACTACGGTTATGTACTAACTCACCTCCCTGGGGGACTTCTAGCGGAGAAATTCGGCGGTAAATGGACAATTGGAATAAGCCTTTTGTGTACTTCCGTTGCTACAGCAATAACTCCTTGGGCAGTGAGCGTTGGGGGTGCCTTAGGACTTTTTATTATTCGAGTAATCGAAGGAGCTGGTGAAGTAAGTAAATACGGTGTTACTAGTTTGCGTACTGCTTTAATACATCCTTTAATTAATGGTAAGCCCAGTAGCAACAACCGTTAAAAGGATTTCATATTATTTTTTCTTCTAGGGTCCAGTTACACCAGCATTTGTTCTTTTACTAGCGAGATGGGTTCCCCCGTCCGAGCGATCACGATTCGGCGCTATGATATTCGGAGGAGCACAAATTGGCAATATATTTGGACCTTATTTGTCTGGCATTCTGTTAGCGAACGGTGGAGATTGGGCCAACGTTTTTTACGTTTTTGGAAGTCTTGGCATCATATGGTTTTTATTTTGGGTAAAATACACATATTGTGTACAATTATTTTCTAAGAAAATAAACTTACATCAAAATAAAATGAAATAGACACAGTAATTTTAAATTACGCATTAAACTATGTTAATATATTTTAAGGTCATCCTTTGCTACAATACTCCCAACTCACACCCGTTCATTTCGGATGAAGAGCGAAAATATCTAAACGAGAACATTGTCGCATCAGGCCTGCATAGAAAATTGGACCCTGTGCCTTTTAAGGCGATGCTTCGATCTGCACCTCTTTGGTCCCTTGTGTTAGCAGCTGTAAGTATATTCTTATGAACTTTATATCACATATTATATTGCGATAGAATCAATACGTATGGAACGATAAGTTAATACGATATTTTAGACACATGAAATTTGTTACATTTGTTTTACGCATACAAATTTAAATAATTACCTTACTATTTAAGTACAATTTTATAAAATAAAATAAGAAGAATCAATCATTATTTGGTATAAAATATCATAAATAAGTAAATTGTATATATCAAACATTGTATATTTGTCCGAATAAAAGGCTTTATTATTATTATTATACACTATTATATATTATTATATGTAAGAACAATATTGCATGATAAACTTAACACATATTGTGATAATGTTTTAGGTAGGACACGATTGGGGCTACTTTACAATGATAACGGATTTACCGAAATACTTCTCTGGGGCGCTTAAATTTAATATTAAGGACACGGGCCTTATGTCAGCCCTTCCATATATTGCAATGTATGTGTTTTCATTTGTGTTTGCTTCTATATGTGACTTATGCATCAGGAAAAACTGGCACAGTATAACTACAGGAAGAAAAATATATACCACTGTCTGTAAGTAATTTTTATTAATTTACTCCGACTCTCAAAATTTTGATAAATTTCCCGTTAGTTACTTCGTATATAAGATGCAAATTAAATTGGTTCTAACATACAAGCACAAGGGCTGACTTTGTCAGGGGCAAAAAATTTGAGCAACACGAGCAAACCAATAACTAATAATAACTACGTGACTTCGGGCTTTATTGTTATACGAGATAGTATCGTTTCGATGTGATTGTTCAAGGATATCATTACATAGTAACTTGAAGTTCCTATGATTTCCGTTTCCAAATGTCTCCAGTCGAAGTTAAAGCTTGTTTTTTTATAAGAAATATCGTCTCCGCGTGTTAAGGGCTATAATTATTCTCTGCGCAATCTTAATATAATCTCCAAATATTATCAGATGAAGGAAAACCATATTTTACAGCGTCAACCTTACCAGCCATATTTATTATTCTGGCCTCGTACTCCGGCTGTGACCGTCTCAAAGCAGTTGCCTTCTTTGTTACCTCAATGGCTTTCATGGCTGGTTTCTACAGCAGTGTGAAGATAAATGCTATGGACATTGCCCCTAATTACGCCGGAACATGTTCTGCTATGGTGAACGGGCTCGCGGCTGTTTCAGGCATAATCACTCCATACTTGATTGGATTATTGACTCCAGATGTAAGTATTGTAACTAGATCTTCATTATGTCATATAAAGCGATATTAAGACATTTAAGGCTTTATGTTATATTATGCTATATTAGGAGATGTAGAAGACATTAGACATAATTTACTCACTCGGAACAGGCTTTTGTTACTAAAATATGGAAAAGTTTTAGAATTGTTAAAATTTAATAACTTGTATATATATATATATATACTCGTATACCAGTATTATTATAGGTAAAAATTGTTCTTTCATTATTCATAATGAATGCTTCACTGAACAAGAAAAAATGTAAACTATAAAGGATGGATTTAGGCACGGTGTGGTTAGACACGGTTAATAAATTTTTTCGTCTGAACGTGAAACTTAACCAAGCGATATACAGCTTCCTGCTACATAGTTTTTATCATTCTCGATGTAAATTCGTTTTTGTCTTCTTTATTAAAGTGTTCAATATATTTTGCAGTATGAAGGCTTTTATAAGTACATAAATGTCTTAAGTTTTCATTCATTCGATTATTATGATTTTGAATTGATTCCGTGTTTTTTTATTTAGTTTATTTGTTTACCATGAGTGTTTTCGAAAAGTGTTTCGAGAAATTGTTTAATATCTGTTTTTTTTACAGCAAACAGTTGCTCAGTGGAGGTTAGCCTTCTGGACAGTATTTGCTGTACTAGTGGGAACTAATATGATTTATCTAGTATGGGGTTCTGGTGAGGTTCAATGGTGGGACGATGTGGACAAATACGGCTACCCACCTGGATGGAAACACGGTCCCTTGAAGAAAAGACAAGAGGATACCGAGAAAAAAGTTGTAAAACCGAAACATGACCATTCACCGATATCAGACGATTAATAAATTCTAATAAATTTCCTACAAAACTAATCTGTTTTATTCTGGCTACATGTAATTTAGAAATTTTATTATTGAGACAGTTACTCTGACTGTTACGCTTTTACGTCTAAACTACTAAGTGAATTTTGGTGAAATTTGGTGCAGTTATAGTCTTAACCTGCTAAAAGGATAGATAACTTTTTATTGCTATAATATGAAGTATAGTAATAAATCTATAACATAAATATTGTAAAAGGGTAAATATAAATAGAGGTTGAAAGAGTGTATGCAATTTCGTTAAGCTCGAAGATTAGGAAAGGTTTCATAGCGTGTGTAACCGCGGGTGAAAGATAGCTTTTTATAAAACTAAATAATCTTCTTAGCTAAAATAATTTCTGATTAAAATTTTTCGAAAGACAGATCAGATTAACTTGGTCGATTTCCTGCAATTTAGATGGAAATAAATTTAACATCGCAGCATCACTGTCCTTGTAATTAAAGGTTCTGTGACAAAACCCTTTGAGCGTAAAGGTTTAGAAGTTAATTGTGCAATGTCGTGTTTAACTTTTGAGTGAGGCTCTTATTTTCCCTTGTAAATAGCGCAATCGGCTAATTAAGACATACAAATATGTACACAGGATTGACAAGGAAATACTTTTTGGGTAATGCTAACGGGAATGAAATAAGGCTTTAAATAAAATTAAAGTTACGTACTTATCAGAAAATATTTTTTTTTCGCAATATTAAGTAATTCGTAATTTGAGATAAATCTAAATTACGGGGTAAAAGGTGTTTTTATTTTTATTTTTATTTTTATTTACATTATTAGTATTGTGAAATAACAGTTGTTTCCAAAGCCAATATATTTAAGTAGATAATTACCAGATAGGCTCTAATTTTGATAATTTTAATTTTTATGCTACATTACAGTAAATAATTGAGCAACGATATGAGTATGCAATGTTGCTAGGTTTTATTGACAGGGGTTTTGTTTTCAAAAGCAACTCGATTTCAGGCCAATGAAATTAAAACAGTGGTAGATAAATAACAACCATTGTAATACACACTAAAAAACTTGTATTAATGAAATATAAATGTGTGATAAGTATCAAGCAAATAATTTTATTTCTAATTATTATACATTTATAAATTATCGCTTTAAATAAACGTAAGTTCAAATTTGAATCGGAAGTCACGAAATTGTTCCTGAAAAATTTGGTAAAAACTCTTATTGAGTTCAATGACTTGCAAACCGATCATTTTACACTTTTGGTATTCAACTACTAAGTATGCATTCGAACAGCTGCAACACATCATTTCCACATTATCTGTAACTAATTTCTTTTGTGGCATTTCAATAATATACATTAACTCGCTTTATTGTTTTGCAGACCAATGTAGCTATTTTTGTAACAACGTGTTGCGTGATTATTAGTTATTAAAAATCAGAATATAACCTTGACAATTAACAACATTACATTGTTTTGTCTTTAGAGCATATTTTTATAATAATTCGGATAACATATGCATTCCATAAATTCTCGGGTAAACCTTGACACTACTAATTAATAAAAATAAAGCCTGCTTTCATTGTTGCTAGTTTTATAGGTCGTAGAGTTAAAATAAATTCATTTGCTCTGAGAAGGGGTTTCGTCTTCCTACAGGTATATAATTGGTGACATTCTATAGGAAGTTCATTAGAGATGTTTTGTTTTGAGCGCTTAATCTCTTTTCTTCCTTACCTTTCCAGGTACCAAACCCCTCTCATCGTTTTAGCATATTCCCTTTTCTTAGTTGTTAATTTATTTTCAGTTTCAGCCAGTAATGCAGTCATTATTTTTTTGAATAAGTAGAGGTGATCGTTTATCTAGCCTCTTGAGCTGATAAAAATCGTCACACATTTACTTTTTTTACTAACATATAAATATCATATGATATAAAACCATCAATTTTTTTATTTAAGTACTGTATTGGTATCAAATTTAATTTTTTTATACTCATATTTTAAAGATGGTTTTTATATTGAATTTCTTTAACTGGATTGTGTGTATATTTATGAGTTATCCGAGATCTATGATTGCATAATATATGTTAATAAAATCATTATTACGTAATTAATTGTTAGAAAATCAAGGTTAACAATGTGTTCAAACATCATAATTTGATTTAATGAGCATCTTACATTATGCTTGAATGCAAAGGCTTTGTTGTTTTATTGATAACTAGCGACCCACCCCGGCTTTGCTCACATATATTATGCATGTATTATACATTTAAACCTCCTTCTTGAATCACTGTATGTATTAAAAAACCGCATAATAATCGGTTGCGTAGTTTTAAAGATTTGAGCAGACATAGGGATATAGGGACAGAGAAAGCGACTTTGTTTTGTATGTACTTACTATGTGATGTTGGAATGAAAAGAGTTCCCTTGTTTTCCCGACTACGACAAAGCCTAAAAGAGGGATACTGATATTGGCAGTCTATGTAAAGCATATGTTCTGCCGTCTAAGCTAGTTAGTAATTACATATTTCGTAATTATTTTATGAAAATTAAACAGAGGACTCTAGATAAATATGCAGAATATCTCACACAGTTAAACGTGTTGTATAACTGAAATATATCTGTAAGTATAATAAAACAAAAAATATAATAACCTCGATACAATATTTATCAAATTACGTACTGGTAAGTAAGTACTGGTTGGTGGTTTATTATACGTGCCTTAAAAATTACTTTTATAATTATATACTTTAAAAATGAAATGATGTGGGATACAAGCGTTAATTTTGTTATTGTATACCTATGATATAATATAATTAAATTTCAAAAAAACATACTTTTACAGTATTTTTGAGAAAGTGTCTACGTTATGTTTTTTTTATATTTTTTTACATTATTCGTATCTTTTAAAAAAGAATCGCAGCTCTTATTGGATTAAGATAATTTATGAATAGGTATCATTTGTCATGTTAATAATTGTTTTTTATTGTCATTCTGTCAACTTATCCACAAAAGACAAAACTTAAAATCGGTAGATCCGTTACCGACTAAAAGTGTGTACCTACTAGCTCGTCATTGTTTTAATATAGATTTTATAGTAAAGCTAATTAGAGTTTAAAAAATATTTTTTATAATAAAAATAAAAACATTGTAATTAAACGCATCGCAACGCAAACCAAAATGAAAACAGTGAGGCTGTATTAAAAACGCATAATTGCTTTAATTGCGGGCGATTGCAATCGATTCATTCAACATCTTATAACATTCACATTGAACACGTTGAATGTCCGTGATGACGGATTGCGTACTAAGAGTAAGAGAATTCTTAGAGTATGCGCAGGAGTCGAACGGCGCAAACGTTCCGTACGTTTCCAATACGTTTTTAGTGTACGGATGTACGAAATACTGCACGGTGAGTAAATTTTATTTATTTTGTATTAGTTTAATTACTTCGTATTCGTATGAGAATTTTTAATATCTCTATTTGATATTTTACCGTTCTATTTTTAACATTTCTTAGGGCTAGTTAGCTAGTACTCTTGATCGCTTCCGTTCGAATTTACTTAGATATAATAAAAACGTTAAATTAATTACAGTCACTAAATGGGGATCAAAAAATAAATAAATAATTACATTATATTAAGAAGTGATTCTAGAATGTAGGAAAGGCGACAATAAACCTACTTTTACAGTAATATAAATTCAGTTAATTGTTAATAAGTAGAAAATGAGTGCAGTATTTAACTCTTGAAAACACTTTATGAGATAAATAGGATTAACTGATATGAAAATAATATTAAATAGAAGTAATCTTTTAACAACATCGTGTGTAATAAAAAAGCTTTATATTATAAAAAATGTGAGTGATCTCGCGTATAAATACAAAAGATGTGTAGGTACATAAGTTGACCTTTTATGGTAAAAGTTGGCTCATGAAAACAAAAATGAGAATTTCTCGAAGTCATATAATTTTTTACAATAAATAACATTGATATATTATTCAATACTAAAGTGTAGTTAGTGTGAAATTCAGGATATATTTGGGAGATTTACAAGAAAATTATTAGTACGAGATAATAATTGCAATTTCACTGCTTTAGGTACTTTTTTGTGCCTTAAGTTAATAGGAATTTACCGTACTCACTTACATATTACGTAATGCATCTTAAGAAAATGATGCTTAAATAATGCCTATTGATGTTTTATTGCATTCTTTCCATGCCTATTTACCTGTGCTGTGTATTTTTGATAATGCATTATATAATCAGCGATTTTTTAAGTTAATTGCTTGTTTTGTTAATTTCTCAATTTTACTGTTTTTCATATATTTTTCGTAGTCATTGAGTGGTTGAAATGATTTAAAGATATCGGTTTATTAATTTGTTTATTTATATTGGTTTAATTAGAAGATAATATTACGTAGTAAGTTTTAGTAATTACCTGGTCAATTTTATAAAATAATTTATAAATAAAATAGATTCAAAAATAAAGTATTTATTATAACTGTTAATAAGACACACACAATCCTACTTTTTGATTAAACCATACATTAGGCACGACATATAGTACCAACCAACATGGTCGTATCTTTATTTTCTTTATATATATACAGTGTGTTACAAAACAAGTGTCCGATCCGAAAACCTCTTGCTATATACCGGTAGAAAGTCCTTATTTTGCTATCGTTTTGAAAATATACTAAAATTAATTTTTCTAAATAAAGTCAAATTGCAAAATTTACATGGCAACACCATTCTCATGTTCACGTGCTCTACTAGCTATAGGGTCTATAGGGTCTGCGAACTGCACGTGAGTTGCCAGCATTTGTGAATTTCCTTGAATTTGTGTAAATTTTTCACTGGAAACATAATCTTTAAAACTTTATTGCAATGTTATTTTTAGATATAGATTTATTATTTTATTTTATTCGTAAAGTGTTTTAGAACGAGAATGTTACCTTTCAGGATCGGACACATGTTTTGTAACACACTGTATAAAAAAATATTTAAACTCCCAATCCGAACAGAAGCATTATTATTGATATGTATATTTCTTATTACTTCGTAAGGCTGGTAAGTTCCAACAAAGTCGCGGTTGACATGTTATAAGAGTGTACAATGTACATGTCATAAGTAGGTTCCTGTAAATACCTATTCACATTTTTGGTTGACCTGCCTCAGGTAATGCATACAGTCACATAGCGTGACCGTGGTGGCCCGGGGTCGTTGTGAACAATACAAGACATTAATAAGTAATGAGGTGAATGGAAAGAAACGTAAAAAGATAGTAATTATGTCTATGATCGGAAATAGCTTTTTTATAAGGAGCTGCACATACAAACAGTATATAATTAAAATAGGGGATTTTTCTTTAGCAAATAAAGGTACTTTTATTATGTTGATAATATAATTAGTTGTACAACAAGTTATAAGGTCATGTCATCATATAGTGACATGATATTTTTTATACCTATTCGTATTTACTATTGATAACTTTTGAATAATTTATAACATCATTCGTTGCGCAGTAATCAGTTTTCTGTAAAATAAATATTAATGCGTTTACAATAACATTTCAACTGTTAAACTGCAATGCACATTAGTATAATAATAGTTTCCTTACTTACATATTTAAAAATCAACATTATGAGACAATGGACACTTATATTAATTTATTTTCAAAGCGGTCTCATTGTAATGCATAATGAAGTTCGGAAGTGGATAGGCGCGTAGAGTGCGGCCTTCGTTGGTAAAAAGTATGAGGAAAACTCAGAACACCTCTCTTAATCTATATGTCTATTAATATATAAATAAATCAGCATATCTCATAAGCATTAAAATAACAAAGTTTTTGGAGTGCTCATTTGATTTTATACGACTTGACGTAGCCCATATTTTTAGCTACGTATCAAACTGATCACTAGTTAATAATTAATAGACGTTTCATTAATTGGATTATGACACACTTTTTAAGACTTATCGTAATAGATATATCATACAAGTACCATTGAAATTACTAAATTAGGTGTAACTATAAAATAGGGCCACTCACAGATATAACAAATCGGGTCAATTAGTTTCTGCAAATACATTTAAGTATTGTGTATATTCATCTTTATTCTCAAACATAATATGTGAGTCTTAGATATTTATGAATTAGAATTACAACATAACATAAGGCAAATAATAAATTTATGTCACAATGATACCATGTTTTAATTAACTTTTGATCGAGGTAATCTCCTCAGAGAAAATATCTATTGCTTCATTTTATATCATTTCCGCAGTTCAACTAAATCCCAAGAATAGCCTTTGTTGCCAATATCGTTTTATTATAGAATCGAAAATAAATGTAAATTGTTAGTATTCAATTAAATTTAAAAATGGTAAAACAGAAGACTCAATTACAGAAAACTGAGAATACATTTACAATTTTTCTTTCATTATTCAGACGTAGGTGATTGACCCAAATTAGGCTTTGGTTTTTTTATATGCAGTAAAAAAATTTTTATTTGATGGTCGGCAACTAATCAGGAGCTCCACCTGGTGGTAAGGGACCACCTCCGTCCATGAACAATCATAAATCTAAGTGCTTCACGACTGCGTTGTCGACCTTTAATATAGGAAAAAGGAAAGGATTTGTGACGAAGAGGAACTAAGGATAGGTTAACGGAAGGCGGTAAAGGAAATAAAAGAAACGCAATGACATCTCTGATGAGATGCTATTACTTGACGCCGGTTTTCTGTGGGAGGGTGGTATAGGTCGCGTCATTTATGTTTAGCGCTAGACGAGAATAGCTGCGCATCGGTAGAATCGCGCTCGTAATTGACGTATTGGTGCGAGAAAGACAACACGACTGGGA
>DWAJ01004107.1:0-13532 GCA_018238005.1 Eurema mandarina
CCATCTAGATAGGATAAGCCGTTTCTGAGATTAGCGTGCACAAACAAACAGACAAACAGACAAAAATTCCAAATATCATTGTTTTGGGTTCTATTGCGTTAATAAAGGTCTCCTATAATATTTTTTCTCATATATCTTCCATGTACAGACAGCGACTCGTTACGTTTTTATTATATGTATAGATTTTCAATTCTACATATAGTCAAACGAAGTCGTTTTCTCTGTCCGTATGTATGCTTAAATTTTTAAAACTACAGAACGGATTTGAACCGGTTTTTATAGATAGTTTTTGAGGAGGAAGATTTATTAAGCTTGCGAAGCTGAGGCAGGTCGCTAGGAATTAAAATATATAATCATATGTATAGACAATATATTATAATATGTAGTATAAAATTGGCCAGGCCTAGCGGTTTAAGCTGCGTAGAACGAGTTTTATATTTTCTAGTTATCTACGAGTATTATATGTATATATTACTCATGAAAAATGTGGCTTTTTGTATTAGTACAAAAGTTTTAATATCACTTTATTATATACAGTTTAACAAACTGACAAAATTCTTAAACTTCTTGTAATATTGTAGCAAGTCTTCTTTTACTGCAGACAGTGAAAACCTTCAAAACATTTTTTATTATTTTCTATAAAGAAAATAATAAAAAAGGAACATTAAAATAGATATGTACTATATAGGGCCAAGCGTGATCCGATTAGGAAACCATAAAAAAGCACTTACTTTTACGATTTGTATCGTAAGAAACTATCTTTGAACGTAAAAATTTGATGGACGGGCATTATGACATACGAGTAGAACTGATAATCTTCACTACTAAAAACCTTTAAAGAATAAACTGTTATCTATATGTTATGTATGGATTATATGTTAGTCGATAAGGTTACGATAGGTTATAAAAGGAATAGTATGTCTGTATTAAATTACAGTAGTAATCTTCGCCTGTAAATAAGCGCTATTCTAAACGTAAATATTAAAATGTCGAAGACTTGATTCAGTTGATTAGTTAAAATTTTCATTTGAAATATTAAAAGTTTTAGAATTTTTCGAGTACAGGACTAAAAGAAAGTCAGATTTTTCGTGTATGTGACATACGTATAACATTCAATGTATAGTCAAAATTGTTCGTTAAATGTCGATTTTTTTTCTAGAATTTTCCTTGAAGAACGAATATGGTTCTAAAACCGAAACAAAATAGGTATAAGGTAGGATTACATCAGCGTCAACGAAGTCGCATTGGATCAGCTAGTCTACACTAATATTATAAAGATTAAGGATTTGTATTTCTGTATGTAACGAATAAACTCAAAAAGTACTGGACCGATTTCAATAATTCTTCTATCATTAGAAAGCTACATTATCACTGGGTATATTTATACTTTATCCCGGTATTGTTCCGTTAAAGGGATCAATGCGATTAAAACCCCGGGGCACTGCTAGTAATAAATAAAAGGTGTAAGACGCATTTACAATTTTTTTTTCGTAGTCATTTTAATTTGTTGAAAAGTTTTTCGTCCATGATTGTATAAAGATGTCTAAAGTAGGGCAGTCCGTCTCTGTCTAAAAAAACCGCCATTACCGTCTGTAGACGTCTCGAATAAACGTTGGAACTGAACAATTTCCTCCTTGTCAAACTTGACCTGCCAATGATTGATGTCCTTGGAGGATTCTAGCAGTATTACGAGTATAGATTAGTTGTAACAGTGTTACACGTTTCAAACATGATCTTGTCTGCAAATTGTAACTTTTATTTAACCAGAATTAAAAATACAAATAAGAATATACGTATATATTTTTTTCATATTAAGAAGGAATGTTTTGTTCTTCGCTAAGCTTAAAACTGTTTATTTCAAAATTGTGTTTTTTCAATGTAAACCTACGAGTACAATCAAATGTGTTTTCATTGTATTAAAATGAGTAAATGAATACATACTCATTGGTCGAGTTGAGGCCTTTATTGTTTTGAATCATACTAAAGTAAATAATACGTTAATATACTTAACGTAACTTACTGTACAAATGTTCAATGAGATTCTTACTTGGCGTTGGCTTTTTATTTGTATACATAGTTTTTTTACGAATTACTTTGTATTTAATCTGTACTAATATTATAAAAAAGTAAAGTTTGTGTGTTTGTTAAATTGTAAGGGGTAATATCGGGATCTACAGTACCAATTTAAAAAATTCTTTCACCAATGGGAAGCTACATTATAGCTGAGCGTCATAGTTCTTTATAAAATCGTCTAAGCGATTATGTAATCCTACAACTCCTTTTCATTAACAACGGACCCTGATTAACGGAAAAACTCATTAAACATTCAAAAAGACATAATTAAAGCATCCGTTACCAATTCGGAATCTGATTGGTCGAGCCCTGGATGACGTGACCATTGACCAATCACAACTTACCACGTTTAGGGTTTGTTAATGAATAAATAATAACTCATTTCCATTGTTAAATAAATAGTTGAAATTTAGTTAATCTTTTGATCCGTTGGTTAATTATATTGTATGGTAGAATTAAGATAAATGATTTACTTAGATTATCCCTACCATTTTCGTAATATTGCTTATCGATGTTTAGAAAGAGACCATTATCGTTTTTTAGATTTATAGAGTGTTATCTCTTTCGCACGAAACACGCAACCTTACAGAAGGTACTGTGCGAGTGAGACACAACGCTTTAAAGTGGTAATAAGAATGTGGTATTCTTTCATCTCCAGGGTTGAAAACTCGATGGAGAGATTGTTGGTTCAGGGCCAGGTAGAAGGCAAGAGAGCACGCGGTCGATCACCAACCCGCTGGACTGACACAATCAAAATGGCGACTGAATCATTAGTGCAGTGCACTCGGTATGCCTCCAACCGAACGAGATGGAAGCAAATCGTCGGGAAAACTACCCTCCACAAAGCTCACGACCCAAATACCTATCCATGTACCACGTCAGTGCAACCACGACCACTCTGACAAGAGTACCCGACTAAGAAGAAGATTCTTTCAAAAAATCTTAACTAAAGTATTTAATGGTTAAGGGATTCAACCCTGGTAATTAAAAAATAGATTTTGATTCTAATATTTAATTATATTTATACGTAATGACGTCAATCTGTATCTAATGCAGTTATTTTCTGGTATCCTGGTACTATTTTCTATGATTTGACGAACTGTCCTATTTTCATATACACCTAGTACACAGTAATGTTGTGACTTACTTACTTATACATAAGTAATGTAGTTTTAATTAATTAATGCAGTGATATTTTGCAGCGGAGCGAGCTTCGCGGAATTAATAAAATATTTTATTTTAGCAGAAAAAGCATTTTAATGGCCGGGCTTGTTAAATCCTTTAAGTGTAGGTTAATTAAATATATAAGCTGGATAAATATTGTTCTTTTTTTACTATTAATAGCATGGAGTTTTGTTGAGAAAACTGCATTTTTCCCTGAATTACAGTAAAAATCGGTCCAATTCGACTAAATTCCAAGTATAAGAAAAAAACATATAGAAACATTGAAAAAAATTTATAGAGCACAAAAAATTGATACGTGCGTAAAGAAAGAAACAAGACAATTGTTTGAATCATTTTACATTTTTACTAAACAAACATTGGAGCTATGTCTAGTCGACGTTTTAAGGCCAAAACAGGGATGATAAGCTAAGAATTATAATACAAAGTAAGGATAAAGGAACAAAAGGAAATGGGGGACATCTTAAATTACATTAGCGTACAAAGGTCGGCAATTAGCCAAGTTTACTTGAAAGAAATCCTCTTAGAGGCATCGTATTGTTTGGCATAAACGTTATATCGCAGATAAAACTGTGGAGCCGAACATTAATATTACTAGCTCACACCCCGGCGTTGTCTGCGTGTATTAACATTAAAAATTATATATCATAGTAATGTAAATATTTGTATGTTCAGTGATAGTTCGATGAAACTATCTGCCCTATTGAAAATAATGTATTTCATATATGACCGACTTCCACAAAGTGGGAAGTTACTCATTTCGACTGTAGGTATAGTATATATTTTATTATATTATGTGTGATCGTAGTTAACTTTATTGATATTTTTGTTAGAAATAACATAACTTACGGTTGTTTTTATAATGTGGAAACTAAAATTTGAGATTGAGATTTCATTCCAGAAAAATCAAAGATAACCGTCTCTAGTTATAGGGCAACCAGGGTGTCACGACTCTCGTGTTTAGTATGAAAAATTCTATTACGTTCTAAAAACTGTTAAGATAATTTATTTATATTAATGTGAGTATAATTTGGTCATCTGTTTTAAGGAACAGATACAGATTCTACGGGTGAGAGGGTCTATTCAAAACATTCACAATTGTACTTCATTTTCACATGCATATTTTAAAGTATACTGAAATTTAAAACCATTTAAAACGATTTAAAAGACCAACCACATTAAAACTGAACAACGAATCTTTTGTTTAAAAACCGAAATATTTCACAAAAACAAAAAGTTCCGTGAAAGCATTGCTGTACAAAAACGTTTTCACAAGTCATCCCGCGAGACACACATTATGAATTGGACGTACTACAAAAATAACGCACGAGTACAAAAATACCAGATATATGAGTACTTAAAAGTATTTTCACGAGTATGAGAAATACTTGGTTTAAAAACGTATTTTAAAGTATTTTATAAATGACTTCCTACGCGTCCCCCTTACCTCTCCTCCTTCTTAGACATCGTAGCTTTATTTATTATTATTTTTTATCTCTCAAAAGCAGGTTACACACTATTGAAACGAACTAAATAAGCTATGTTACAAGTATTTTTAGGCTGAAAATACTTTATATTAATAATTTGATTCAGTTTCTTATTCCAAATCACTCATGTTCAAATGTTTCTGTAGCCGAGTATATACTCGGTATCAAGTAGTATAGTCAACTCACGTATATACTTGCAAGTATTTTTGTAGTACCCTACATTAACGATACACAATATTTTAAATACTAGTTCGTAAAAACATCTCTCTACCGTACATATCCACACATACAAAGTATTTCCTGACCCCGGAATCTTCGCTAAAAGCACTATAAATAAATATTTCAACTCGCCCGAGAGCCTTCTCTTGTTTGTATTAAAGTTTAATGCACTCTATTTTCTATTACAAATGAATGCTTCGACTTTCGACTTTTTTCTGCACAGCAAGTGGATAAATTATTGGCACACTTTTAGAAACTTTTAGACGGTTTTATCGAACAACTATCATATAGTTTTGTGCTTTCTATAAGTTATAATATTATATGTTTTTTTAACAGATTCAGTAACTCTTCGTAAATATCAAATATATCACCTCTGAAATATTTACCTAAAAATGCAATGAATATTTACGTTAGTAAAGCTACATATTTACACAATAAATTTTCAAAGCCGATAACACATTCGTGATAGCCTTTACGAGTGCTTATGGAGGTGGTGAATTACGACTAGGTACTGTTCAATAAGTTTTCAATAAAAAAAGCATAAGTTGCTTAGTAGCTTTTAATTTGAATTCATTACACTTATCTTCCAAAGCCTTATAATGGAATTAATGTATCTTGGTGTGACCTATTTAGGTACCCCTACATAGAAATCATATCACACTTATGAAAACCTATCTAGAAGCAATAAATCCTTTGCAAGAAACGTTTACTAACATCACCCGAGTACGTCTATAAATCTCCCGTCCATCCCAGACCCAGTTAAATTCACTTGGGCCAATTAAATCCAACCCTTGCATATTCTGGTCCAAACACACGTTTCCTTTCTACACGGTAATTTAATTTGACCCAATAAAGGGAAATTAATTGGATTTGTAAAGTTTTAACTAAGCAGTTATAATCACCTCTGGTCTAGTTAGTTTTAGTTTTCGTTCCCGTGTAAGATAAAAGGTATCTTGTGTTTGAATCCAGTTAAATATTTGACCTGATTGTGGCGAGTTTTGGCGCAACTAGGGAGATGCAAATGGACTGGACTGCTATAGGCTAATTTGATGATGATGATGATGAATCTTCAGGGGTAGGTTCGCGGAAGAGTGAACTCGCTGAGGTAGAACGGTACACAGTAGAGTTTTGATTGACAAGGCCAACATATCCATTTACCTTCCCCGAGGTCCATGGGTATCCTATGAGGATTTCCCTACAAAAAAAATGGAATTTTGCGTGACAGAGTTACATACATTCATATGTATGTACATTGTACACGCGTATAAACTTTCCCGTTTATGATATTAATACTGATCAAAAATTTGTTCTAATCTATTCAATTTTTTCCAGGAACACGATTATTTTGTTTGCAGATACGTTTTTTCATTAAAAAGTTTCTGAAAAACGATTCACCATAGAATTAGCTAATTCGTAATATCAATAAAAATTCTATGAACCCCACGGCTTGCTATCCATTTACAAAACACAAAGCGATTGTAATAATTTACTTTTCTGCTAACAAAATATAAATATTGGTTTTCTTTTCACAGCAAATACTCTGAACAGAGAACAATGTCGCTTCGAGGAATCGATGGTTAACTCTCGTTGTTTTATGAAGATAACTCGAATTTTTCGATTTATATTTACTCTTTATTATATTTTCTCTCAAAATATATACAATTAAAGTGTTATGTTTATGTAATTTTAAAACTGTACAACGTTTAAAAATAATTTTATAAGTCACTATTTCTATGTATTGTATTGTATCATAATACATTTTATTTGACTACTAGTAGAATAGTAATTGGTTAAAATATGTGTTTTGAACACAAATTAATTATTTTGTGGTCAAGCGACTCGTAGTGATGGGTTAAAGTGGGAATTAGTCGCTATTTATATCTAGACACTTATTACTACTATCCTATATTATCTACTAACCGAAACGCGACAGTTTTTAAATTTTGATTGGATTTGTTTTAAGATTGTTTTTGGGATGAAATTTGTTAGACCTAATGCACTATTTAGAAACTAACCCCGATTATAATATCCGTCATCCCTTATTAATATTTCTAGGACGCCTACCGGCTTTTTAAAGAAAACACAAAATGGAGATCGTGTAATTGTATTTGAATACCCTTAACAAACCGTGCCTTAGTTTAATTCTCCATTATCGTATTGTGTCAAATGAAGCTGTAAATTCCTTAATCGTCGGTTAACAAACCGGCAGTTAAGCGGCGAGTTATGCGCCAGGTGGGTAACTAACGAGTGTTCTGATAAACAGCAGCTGATAACAGAACGCTGCTAATGTCCTCAGATACATTGTTGAATGTTTCATAAATTCTGCTAGTTAGCGTCTATTGTTTTAACTGTTAATACATGTATCTAAATACTAGCTGTGGCAATACCGAGATGTGAAGTATTATTTTTGTTATATCCAGGTAACTAAGAGGTAAAAAATCATAAATTTTCCCGTTCCTACATATTTTATCTCATACGTTATATCACTTATAAATACGCAATTATCAAAAGAAAAATTTTCTAATTATATATTTAAAAGTATTTTCAAATTTTATTAAATCCGATTTTCCTTAAAGTAATTCTATATACGTCAAAACCAATATTTAAGTTCGGAAGCTAAATCTAAGACGCAGTATTAGGTTACGAAATCCAATAAGTATCGGGCTTTTTAATAAACATTTCACTTAGATACACCCCCCAACGGCACGTGCCCTGTAATCAAATAAATTAATAAACTTTTTTTCATAACTTTCCGCGGTTCATTTATTATGAGAAAATGGTTGGTACATGGCTTCTTCAAAATTGCTACGTATAAGGTTCTTGGGTATTTTATCTAGTTTCATCAAGTCGATTAAATACAATTAATAAATTTTTTGACTTAAGAACTATGTAATAATACAACAACAGAGAAGTACACATGCATATAACATGTATAACGCATACACTGATAGTCGCTTAATAATTATCGATCTGCCGTAAATGATGCAAACTTATAATGTTGCTACTATAATAAATTTACCCAATAAACGTAAAACTTGAAATTTTTGAAAAATTTTGAAAAATTTTTGAAAAAATTGAAAAATTTTGAAAAAATTTTGACGCGATGCACTGCGGCGATCGATCTATGTAAGTAGACAAAATTGTCTACTTTGAAATAGCTTCACTTCGCATTTTGCAGTTCGAGGTGTTATTAATCTATGTTTACATGCAAACAGTTACTTGGGTAACAAACCTATTCTATATAATATTATGTTCAAAAATATGACGTTGAAGTAATTGGCGCCTGTTGTAAATATATAAGCAATCTGTCACGGCTCAAACCCGTGCTACATTTATAGCAGACGTTATGGTCTATAACCATTTATTAACTGCCTGTATTGGGCGGTTACTCATGCACATTACATATTATACCGGGGTAGGTCTCTTTCGTAGGAGACCGACTGGGTGGGTACCCCAATAGAGCCAGACATTCTACCGCCTGAACAGTAATGTGTAAATGTCACTGTGCTCCGGTCTGAAGGGCACTGTAGCCAGCGATATTACTGGGCTAATGAGTCTTAACATCTTGCGACTCAAAGTGGGAGCAGTGTAGTCCGGAGCTTGGCTTTAGAACAAAGTTCCGGGTAGCATTGCTTATGGGCTAGCGTTTCTTTTACCACCAGGAGTGCGTCCAGCTCATCTCACCACTTAGTAGTGTAAAGAAAAAAGTAATTATAAATCTATACTATAATATTATAAAGCTGAAGAGTTTGTTTGTTTGAACGCGCTAATCTCAAGAGCTCCTGGTTCGAATTAAAAAATTATTTTTTTATTGAAAAGACCATTTATCAAGGAAGGCTTTAGACTACATAACATCACCCTACGACTATTAGGAGCGAAGAAAAAATGGAAAAAGAAATCGACGGGGACAAAGTCGCGAGTACACCACTAAATAGTAACCCATTAATACGTTTTAAGACGAGTAGTCATAACAGATAATAAACACATAAAGATTAAAATGTAAGCTGACGTTTGACAGTTTATGGCAGGGATTAAAAATACACAAAACCTCACGATGGCAGTAATAAAGTGTTGAATGTGAACGTCATAAAGGATCTATTCAGTGCGGTCAGCGAGCAACAAGTGGCATTGTGTGCTTTTTAATGTGCAAAACTTGTATTATATTTATTTTGATACAAAAAAAATAGTCATCAAGTTTGACGAATATCTGCAAAATTATTACTTAGATCAAAGAAAATTTGATATCAGTTATTGTTCCTTTTAGATGGAGTTGTATAATAAGCCTTTATATTAATTTAATCTCATCTAAAAATAACCCTGCTAATATTAATAACGCGACACATTGAGACAGTGTATGTATGTTTACTGCTCTTTTACATTAAAACTACTTAATGGATCGGGATGAAGTTTGACATACAGGTAGATAAGTTAGTGGAGTTTAAATTAACACATAATATACTTTTTAAAACGGTATTGAAACAGAACCAAACCTACGCCGGTAAACTCGATATCTAAACTACACATATTCCATATAAAGTTGCTATATTTGTGTTGACCTACATAAAATTTCCATTCACCGTTAAAATATTTCCAACCAACCTCTCTGCTTTGTTATCTTTATGCAAGGTAGACAAACACATTATCCAACACTTCCCGTACAATCCGGGGAGATTCATAAAAAATGATTTTCCCTATTTTTCTCATAACATCCTTTGAATCGATGCTATTAAGGTGAGGCTCTTAATCCTACAATCGTTTTTAAGGGGCTACGTTACTAAGCGTTTTTCCAACGGTTTCGAAACGTCGACGCTACGTTACCTAGGATACTTAGGACACATCGTACAATAGGTACCACCTTCTACAATTCATATTGATGGGGATCGTAGAAGGAAAAAAACGCGCTGGTAGAGAAAATCGTGTTTAAACAACATCCGGGAGTGGACTGGTATAGCCACCATCTAACAGGTCTTTAGGTTGGCTGGAACGTCAAGGAGCAGATGGCAAACCTCCAGTAATGAAGTGCCACCGAAAGAAGAAGACGTGGCAGAAATTAGAAGGCTTAGTATCGACGTTAAGTCTACGTTATGATTTGGAGAAGATAGAATTAAGCCGTCCTACTCCGTTAGTTTCAGAGCAAAAGAGAAAACATGATTTTGATGGACAGGATCAAAGTTAAAGTGACGCGACGTTAACGCTAACGTTCCGCGTTAGCGCTAACGTTCATAACATCCCTAATAGAATAAGGTTCTTAAAGAAAGATCCGTAATAAAAAGCCATGAATATTCATGGTGAGGTAGTGTCGAGCTTTTATTAGATTTCCTCCCGGCTAAGCGACTTTTATTCCCTACAACTTTATGAACCGTGAACTTCGGTAATCGTATGCAAGAAAGGCGGAATATTTTATGCATTTTCGTGTGTTTATTTAAATTTTAAGGTCATTACCAGGTTTTTAATAATTCATGCTTTGTTTATTAAAAGGCGACGGCGTCTTTGTTTTAACGTCATATTATTTGACAAAATTTAGTTATGGTCCAGCTGCTAGCATCTGGATACTATTCAATGTTTAGTAAATGGTAGTAAACTGAAGCCTCTTTTTAACTGCACATAAAGTACTCTTCTCATCATGGTACTAATTAACGTCCTCATCGTATGAAGCATCATGATAGAATTAACTTATGCATTCCTGGTAACTGGAGCTTATTTCTTTTAAGTAATCGGCTTGCAAATAAACCTTTTATAAAGAAGATAAAGTTATAAAAATAAATATTACGTTAGCTACTTAATTACAAAGCATTTCGTATATAACTCAGTTGGCAATAGCTAATTTCTTTCACAAAATAAATAAGTTTGGAAACTTCGAGAACAGTTAGCTGGATCTGAAGAAAATTCGGGTCACGATGTGGGTACAATTAGCGGCGAGATGAAAGGCATTAAATTGCTGAAACCGTTCCATTGTTTATCGCCTAGTTTTCACTTTTGAGTTTATCATTGTTCTAACTTCGTATACGTAGGGAATGTAAGAAACTCGCCCTTTGTTTGAAGGTCATTACAAAAACATTAATGACGTAGCTGTAAATGAATCTCGTATACCCATATGATAACTAAGAATTTTAGCGTCATACTGTGTACCATAAATTATTTATTTTTTCTACGAGTAGAAGTGTATGGTCCTTATGTAGTGGGAAGTGAATATCTCCCCTTGTAGTCATATGCACAGCTCAGAGTCTCTTGTATACAATAACAACCTTTAAAAGAGACAAAAACCCAGAAATGTATAAAAAAGGGAAATAGTAAGAAAATATGAGCTAACATTTTTTGTACAAACCGCTATGACATATATCTGACGTCATGGCATTAATTAACGCATGCCATTTATGCAAACCTGGTACCAACCACGAGTTCATTTCAGTCATTCATCGTGATATTTAACCACCATCAACTAAAATATACCATAAAACCTTTAGAATAATAAAAATGAAATCTCCCCTGTTCTCTCTGACGTTGACTCAAATATCTCAACTCCAAAAAGTCGTAAGAGCCAACAGAATCATATTCAGTCGCAAACTTATGAGTAATGATTGCGCATATAATTAAAACAGCCCTTCAGTTGGGTTTGTGTTTGATACGCAGGTAAATATAATTTGCCTAATCAGGGACAACGTTAATTATAAAGGATCTCATATTTGAAACAAGTTACAGTTTATCTTTGTAATGTTTGAGAAATCAAAGAGTTTCAAATTAAATTTGCCGAGGATTAGCTTTGGGATTTAATAATCTTTTCTTATACAAATATTTATATCATACTAGCGACCAGCCCCGGATCTGCACGCATAATATGCATGTATTATACTAGTACTTATAAACGTTCCTCTTGAATCACTCTATCTATAAAAGAAAACACATGAAAATTGTTAGCGTAGTTTTAAAGATTTAAGCATACATATGGACAGACAAAAGAAAGCGACTTTTTTATACTATGCAATGATGACAATGAAACTTACTATGCTTGCAATAATATAACATGTGACTATTATAATAATTAAATAAATAAAAATAAATAAATATTTTCAGGACATTTATACACAGCGCCATCTAGTTCCAAGCTAAGCCGAAGCTTGTGTTATGGCAACTAGATAACGGAATAATATATTTGTATACATTACTTTTCTTTACATATACATTACTTTTCTTTTGTAAATACATACATACAATACATAGCAACACCCAGACACCAGAAAAATACAAATGTAATTTACAAATATATTTTTCCGGTGTGGGAATCGAACCCACGACCCTTCGCGCAGAAGGCAGGTGTATTACCCACTGCGCCAAGCGGTCGTCATTTAATACATTTAGTATTATACAAAATCTTAAAAAGCGTAATTTTGATTTTGTTGATAATATATATTTTGTAGTTAACTGTTCCTATTTATATATGCATCAGGAACATCAGGGCACAGTATATTGTAAATGACACAGACCTTGTTTGTTTTACAAAACTATATAGTTTATATTTTTATATAACTATACATATATCTGTGTACCGCGTTTTAGCAGGTAAAACCGACTCAGTTATTTGCTATTTTGCTATATTAATCACATATAATAAATAATAAATAATTTAGTATGTTATTTATTAATATCATAAAATCATATTCAAAATAATTACAGTTTCTAAGAATTTATGTTCTATAATACGAAATTATAAACACAAAATTCACCCCTTAATAACATTACTACAGACTACAGATTATTATGTAAAGAAAATACGCGATATGAAGGTCTCATTATACAGCAGCGTCGGTTAATTTACGGGCAAATTTACTGATAAATTGTGCTGATAACAGAGCGAGGCATTTAACACTTGCTAATGTACGTACTATCAGTGCGTTGCGTAACGACGCTACCGAAATTATTACTCGTTACAGGGTTTGTTTTAATTGGGTTTTAATAAACGTTATTTTAACGAAAGTTAATAAATTAGATATTAATATTATAAATGCGAAAGTTACTCTGTCTGTCGGTCTATCTGTCTGTTTTCTCATCACGCTAAAACTACTGAACCGATAAGAACGAACACAGATGATCTAGAGCCTTAGAGGTTTAAAGAGTGGAAGGGACCCGGGTAAGAGCTTATATGAATGTCCACGCAGACGGAGTCGCGGGTAGCAGCTGCTAGTAGTCTTAAATTAGTGAACAAGTTAGGCAAACCCAGTCGCCTTAGTGTTTAATGATTTGTCATGTTGGATGTGTAGCCGAGTGTACTCGCTAAATTCTTAAATATACGAGTTGAATTGATTATTCTGATCATATTAAAGTATATTTATTTATGAAATTAAGTAGTAATAATAATTTATTAATGCTCATGTACTGAGATGTACTAGACATTGATAAACATATCTTTATATAACTAGCCTACATATAGATTAGACGACCGCTTGGCGCAGTAGGTAATACACCTGCCTTCTGCGCAACGGGTCGTGGGTTCGATTCCCACACCGGAAAAATATATTTGTAATTTACATTTGTACTTTTCTGGGGTCTGGGTGTTGCTATGTATTGTATGTATGT